>JAHBCN010003410.1:0-75633 GCA_019359885.1 Listronotus oregonensis | reverse complement strand
AAGACCCGACATCACTGCCAAATACTTGGGTATCCGCCTGGATTCAAAGTTAAATTTCAAAAGCCATACCTCCAATAATAAAACCAGGATTAGAGCTCGTTCAAAATATTTTACAGCATTGACATACAAAAATGAAGGAATCAGCACAAAAACAGCAGCAAAAATCAATAAATCAATCTGCAGACCAGTACTAGAATATGCTTATGTATTGTATTGTAATGCCAGACCTTCAGTCTTGAATAATATTAGTGTAGCTGAAAGATCCGCTTTAAGAACCATAACTAAAATCCGTCACCCTGAAAATCCACTCCACAATCCTAGCAACCAGCTCCTTTATCAAAAAACAGCAATACAGCCAATTGGCCAAAGGTTAATAGCTCTGACACGAAAGTTCGCCTCCAAACCCAAAAACAGAGAATTAATAGGAACTATGTGTTTAACCAGGAACAACAGAGACTCCAGATTCAAATTTCCAGAAAGAACAATAGTTGTACTAATGGACTACAACAATTAAATGCTTACTACTCCTTTTTAATGTTTATTTTTATATATCCGCAACCCTAGATTAAGCCAAATTGTAAATATCTATATATGTGTATTTTTTTTTCCTGCTTATATTATGTATTACTTTTATTTTCATTATTGGTAAGGATTATTATAAAATTGTATTGTAAATATTCTATGGCTGAAGGACTTTGGTCGAAGGCCGTTTGGGAAACCAATAAACATCATAATAATAATAATAAATAATAAATGATTTGGCAAAGCGTATGGAAAGTTCTGTTGGGATGAAAATACTCCGATAATAGCTAATAAAAGTCCTGCTTACTTTAAAATGAATAACCCTGTTTGTACAGGGTCATTCATTTTAAAGTAAACATTCTTGTGAATGTTCCTATAGGAATCAACGAAATTTTTAAGTGGACAAAAATTTCACCTCAAAAAATTGGTCTTGACGTCAAAAACAAAAAAATTACTAATCATTCCCATCGCTGCACAGTGACAAATTTAGTGAACAAGAGGTAATAACTGGGCATTCCTTATTAAGTTTCATAAAACCTTATTTTCAACTCAACAGTGATCATCATCAAAATATTGTAACAAACCTTCGAGGTAGATCTTTAAATATTGAATCAACCATGCTTTCAACCTCAACCACTCATTTAAAAAAAATCTGTATGAGAAGTTGAAACTGCATGAGTAATAGAGTCAACTGCAAAAGGACAAAGTATTTACAGTAATTGTATTTTCAATAATTGTTCATTTTAGAAATAATTTTGTTATTAATATTTAGTGTTTTGTTTTTCTGTTGTATTCTTAATTAAAATTTTGAGTTCAGTTGATTTAAATCATTTATTCATGAAATTTTCTTACCAGATGCCATTCACGCTCAGATTTTGAGCCTGATATTTTTTTGCTTGTTTTCTCATACTTACTCTCAGGCAATATAACTCGATCTGTTCGACACAATTACGAGAGCAAAGCTCTCGTGATTTTGTTGAAGCAGCTCTCGTTAAATTTCCAGAAACTAAGTATTCTAAAACAAGCATAAAAAATATCCGGCTAAATCTGAGCTCTTATGGTATTACCCCCAATTAATAGATTATGTTTAAGGGTTGCTTTGCACTATAATTTATTTCCTCGAACGGTGTTTTAGGAAAAAGAACTGGAAGAAAAACGTCGCCAACAAAAAGAACGCGAAAAAGAACTTTTAGACTTCCTTGAACAAGGTGGTGATACACCGGAACATTTGAAAACTACAATGGAAACTAATCCAGGAAAGCAAATGTGTCCGTTTTTCCATAAAGTTTCAGCATGTCGATTTTTCGATGGCTGTTCCAGAAATCATGTGCGTCCAGGAATTAGCAAGACCATTTTAATTTCAAATTTTTTCAGTGACATCAGGTAAGGTTAGGTGTTGTTAGCCAGGAAAAACTGGACAAATGGCATTTTTTTTCTAAAAAATTTTCTTTGAAATTGTGTCTGATATATAACCATTTATTGAAGATTATAATGTGCCTGTTAGGTAGTTCACTCGCGACAGTCGTGGATAAAATAATCACCTTATAGTAAGTGCACAAATCAAAACCGAGATTGGAATGAATATCTTTTATCTTCGTCTCTTTTATGCCATCCAAACTCTTCCATCTCTCTTTAACAAAAATTGATTGTTAAACGGGCCGGAGCTAGTACCAGTACGGATCATTATATTTTTTTCTATTTTAGTGTAATTCGTGATATAGTATTTTGAATGAACTCCAAATTTAGCGCTGTTCCAAATAAGATCGAATACGTTTTACCAAAAATTAGAGGTTCTTAATGCTTGAAAACAATATTTTAGTAGGAGACTGTGCACACAACACATAGTATGTCCGTTATTCAGTAATATTTTACACTATTTTGCACTTTTTGGATCCACCTAGTCCTAAAATACACCTTCCATAAGGGCGATAATGTAAAAAAAGAATAAAATAGTGTACACTATTTCTTAATAACAAACAGACATAGCAAATTTTCAAAAAACAGTATCTCTTTAACCAAACGGTTAAAAATGCAGGTTTTCTTTTAATTTTTCTAATACCTTGATTTATATTGCATTAATTTTTAATTATTTATTTATTCTGTCTGAAAACTTCTCTCCCAAACAAGGTGTGCCTCAGGGTTCTCCACTGTCGCCAATCCTATATAATATCTATTGTTACGATATGGTACTTAGTAACAACTACAATAACACCACCTACCTACTACAGTTTGCAGACGACACAGCTATAATTGCGCATGGTTTAACTACTGGAAAAGCTGCAGATGTGCTGCAAGCTTCTGTTCTTACGATGGAAGAATGGTTTAGAAGGTGGAAACTAACAGTGAATCCAACAAAATCACAACTACTTCTTTTCAACGATAAAGTAAGAAATAATTCCCCTCAAATTACACTCTGCAATCAACCAGTAAGACCCGACATCACTGCCAAATACTTGGGTATCCGCCTGGATTCAAAGTTAAATTTCAAAAGCCATACCTCCAATATTAAATCCAGGATTAGAGCTCGTTCAAAATATTTTAGAGCATTGACATACAAAAATGAAGGAATCAGCACAAAAACAGCAGCAAAAATCTATAAATCAATCTGCAGACCAGTACTAGAATATGCTTATGTATTGTATTGTAATGCCAGACCTTCAGTCTTGAATAATATTAATGTAGCTGAAAGATCCGCTTTAAGAACTATAACAAAAATCCGTCACCCTGAAAATCGACTCCATAATCCTAGCAACCAGCTCCTTTATCAAAAAACAGCAATAATAGCTCTGACACAAAAGTTCGCCTCCAAACCCAAAAACAGAGAGTTAATAGGAACTATGTGTTTAACCAGGAACAACAGAGACTTCAGATTCAAATTTCCAGAAAGAACAATAGTTGAAGTACTAATGGACTACAACAATTAAATGCTTACTACTCCTTTTTAATGTTTATTTTTATATATCCACAACCCTAGATTAAGCCAAATTGTAAATATCTATATATGTGTATTTTTTTTTCCTGCTTATATTTGTATTACTTTTATTTTCATTATTGATAAGGATTATTATAAAAATGTATTGTAAATATTCTATTGCTGAAGGACTTGGTCGAAGGCCGTTTGGGAAACCAATAAACATCATAATAATAATAATAAATAATTTTTAAACATTATCGTAAGAACCGTTTTCGAGATATTCCGAAATGAATGCATGGCTTTCATAAATGTAGATATCGACAATGTTAGTTATGCACAATTTCATTGTTAATATGTCGTTTCACAGACGATAAAAAAATATCGTTTTTTTTCAATTAGATTAAAGACACTTTTATTAGCCCTATATTTTTTACGTTTTCCGAGTAAACTACCTTTAAGAGCATTTAAAACGTATTTCAAATGGTCTATTAAATGATAAGAAGTACTTCTCTTGACTATGGTGTAGCCAAACTAATTTACGAATGACATATGAGTCATTCCATTTAAAGTGGACTAAGGTTAGTTGCCTGACCATATTTAAAATTAATTTAACTTTTAAGGTTGTTTCCCTTATGTCTCGAGACCTAAAAAGTAATTTTGAATTTTTTTAACTTCAGTTTATTGATTGCGATCATTTTGGTTTTGATGCACACACCTAATTTTGCGATTGTAAGAGTTTAAAAAGTATTCATAACTTTAAAAGTATTTGTAAAATCCATCTTGTAAATATGTTCTATAGTTTTGTGGCGGATTCATGTTTCAGTTTGTTTTACTTGGAAAAGGGGGGTCCCTTCGGTCCAGGTCCCGGGGTATACGAGCTGACCCTGTCCTAAACCCTATGACTTGCAAATTGCCTGCAACAAAAAAGAAAAAACCCTCCCAAAAAATCACAAATACTAATCTACGTTTCGGTGGCAAGTCAGTCAACGTTGTCAAGATACAAACTAAAACAAAAAATGAAACTAAATTTTAAGAAACTTTTAATCTAAAAACTTAGCAAATTTTGATAGTTTTTTTACTTTTTAATGACGTTTTGTCATAAATGACATTAGGTTATTTAGATTAGATTAGTATTTATGATTTTTTGGGGGTTTTTCTTCTTTTTTGTTGCAGGCGATCTGCAAGTTCCTAGTGGTCAATAGGGCTGGACAGGGTCAGCTCGTATACCCCGGGACCTGGTCACTGACAACACAGAATCTGTGTGGGTATTCGAGCCAAGAGCCCAATATTTGCCCACAATAAGTTTGTCATGAATCCTGGCTGGAGGGAGGGGATTCTCCGTAAATGCTTTAATATTGCCTTTTTATTTTTTCTCAGGTTTTTTAAAAGAGTTTTGCTAAAGCTTATAACAATTACACTTATTTTTTTTTAGCTTGGAGACCAAGGAAAACGAACATGGCAGCGACTCTAATTTGGAATTTGAAAAAGAAGACACTTATGAACACTACAAAGAATTCTTCTATGACGTTGTTTTGGAACTAGAAAAATGTGGCAAAATTAGGTAAATTTCTTATGTTTCTTCTTTTTCCATAAATTCCCAAAACCTTTTATTGCAATCATATTTGCCTCAATGTACAGGGTGGCGTTGTATTTACGGGGTATTGAGAAATCCCTAAGAGATAGAGCAATTCAGTTTGTACATTCTGGGGATGGATTTAAATGTGTTAAAATTTTGATATCTCGATTCATTTTCGAAATATAGGGGGTTTTTCCATTTTTCTTGATTTTACAAAGGTTCTTTGTATCTGTTATTATTAGACTTAAATAGCAATTTTTGTGTAAATTTTTACGTAGATTCCAGAGGCGTACCGATTTTTTTTTCTGTCAGTTGTGGTTAGTTGTTTATGTTTTTAGTTATTACTCAAACTTGTTTTTTTTTTTAATGGAATACCCAACGAATTCTTCGATAGAAATAAAGTCAACAAACCTTGTTTGGCATTAATATATTCAGGGGGGCAAGGAGGGATAGTTCTTGTAAACACATGGCACAACAACACACTAAATAACATCAGTCCGGAAATAATAACTTTTTCAATGTTTATGGCATTGCCCCATAAATTACATTTTTATAAATCGATGATTCTTTATTGTTAAAAATTAATTTTAAAGCCGGAAAATTATTTTTGTTTATTATCTGTAGTGACAGACAGATATGACATTTACTTTAAATGCTCAATTCAATTGCTGTTGATCAAGTCAGTTTACAAAATGTGTTATTAAATAATACAACCTACTAGAAAGAGATAAAATGATATTAAAGTGCCGTACAACACCTGATTTACTATAATTTTTTTTAAATGAATGCAGCAGCTGTCCAAATTAACCTTGTTGCTGGTGCTTGGAACTGTCATATTAATAAATGTTTATATTTAAATCGATGTTGCCTATATTAACACAAAAACAAATATTTTTGAATAATTTTCTTACGTTTTCATGGTAATTTCCTGATTTTGGTTTTTGAGATCTGGCAATTTGTTTACGTTTTTCCAAAACAAAAACAAACAGATCACTATACCAAACACCCTGCCTACAAACTGGCGTTGCGTTAATTCTAGTCCTTGAGTTCGTTGGGAATACCCTATATAGTATTTTACCAGACGACTGTAAATTAAATTGTCTTTTCAATGATACCCATACTTTATATATAAGTTAGTTAAATCTACAATTTTTGCAGTTTTTCTTTTTTTTTAATAATCCAAAACCAATAAAACTATGTAGGGGAATTTTGTTTTTACATCAATAGTTTGGTGTTTACATTATTGTCCTTTATGTTATTATTTAACTAGATTTATGACATAAAAATTATTTTTTGGTTAATAAAAAAGAAGACTGCAAAAATGGTAGTTATAGTTGACTTATAAATATAAAATGTGGGCTATCATTAAAAAGGTAATTTAATTTGCAGTCAACTGGTAAAATAATACATAGCGTGTTCCATTAAAAAAAACCAGCTTCTGTAATTACTCGCGAAGCTTAACTGAAAAAAAACAGTACAAAACTGGTATCTACGTAAAAATCTACAAAATATTGACATTAAAAGTTTTTCTCTATCTCTAAAAATAATCGATATACAGGACCCTCGTAAAACCGACAAAATTTCAAAAACGCCCTATATCTCTAAAATGAATCGAGTTAGCCTTAAATTTTTAACACATTTTAATTTGTTTTAAAAATCCACAGATATAAGCAAAATGCGCCACCCTGTACAGGGTGTTTTACGCAAACTTCTATCGTCAAAATAGGTCGATTTAAGTCAACTTAGTTGACACTCCAATTTCAAATTGCTTCGTTAAGCTTATGGAGAACAAGAGAAATATTAAGAAATATTATTTTTCTAAATTTTTTGAGAATGTGCCAGTTAATTTTAATGTTTTTTAGTTTAGTTAGGCACTGCAAAATAACGTTTTTTAGTAGTATAGTAATCGGTATAATAAATAGAAGTTTATAAAAATGACGTTATAAGTAATATGTGCTGTTCCTCTGTTGGAAACTGCTAGGAGGTTGTTTGTTAAGTACTATATGAACTCGGTTATTTCAGATAAATTTCAAAGTTTTTTCTTACAGGAATTTTCGGACGTGTTGTAACCACGAACCTCATCTTAGAGGTAACGTTTACGTGGAATATTTCAGTACCAGAGAGGCCTTAGTAAGTTACCACAAATTCAATGGTAGGTGGTATGCCGGAAAGCAACTGAACGTGGAGTTTTGTAATATTGAGAGTTGGAAAAACGCCATATGTGGTAAGTCGATACAGATTTTAAAATAAATAAATTTAATGGACGAGAGTTAGGGTAATCAAAAACTTGTTAGAATATAGACCTGATTTTCTATTTATAGATCATTCTATCGAATACTGCACCACAGTTGCTGTTGCAATGTAGTAGCAATTTTGGGTATTTAATAGGTATTGTAGAGAACTAGGTACCTACTACAGCTTTGGAGCCCATTCTTATAATAGGCAAACGGTGCTTCGATTCGGTCTGTCTCAAGAAGTTATGTGGTCATGGCACTGTTGCCAGTGTCAAACTAGTTGGATTGGACTGGTTTATCTTGTCAAACAATTTTAATGTATTATTACAGACTTTAAAGATATGTGTTTAGTTTATAGAAATGTAGAAACTTAGACTTATTTAATTTAGGTTAATAATTTATTTCAAATAAATTATTAACCTAGTTTTTCCCATTCCGACGGCCATTGTGAAGTGTCTTGAGGGCGCTAGAGTCATCCATTTTGCACTTTTCTTGCATCCTGTATTAAAAGAATTATTCTTCTAGCTAATTTTAGACTTTTCCGTTCTTTTTCACAATACTACAAAAGGCGATAGGAGCTTCGCGAGGGTCATTATTAAATCAATTTTCGAACGATTCAATTGATGACATTGACGACCAAATAGTTACGTTGCATTTTTACCGTAGAAACATTTGTAAACCTGATTGCTAATAAAAAGGTGTTAAACGAAATCGGTGTTTTGGTGGAACCGTATATAAAAACCTTTATATTCCTTTACATGTTTACAGCAATGCTGAAGCATTGATTGATTGGTTTATTTAATCTTCATCACATAGAAATCACGTTATCAACTATTAATAAATATTTAAAAGGTTTATACAAAGTGAAACAAAGTTTCACGCCCATGTCTTTAGTAGTTATGAGAATCAAAATAATACAGGGTGTTTTAAAATTTATTACAAATATTTTAACGGCATATTTTTAAGATCAAAATTAGCCTTTTTATCCCTCTGAATTTGTGTCCTAAAATGCTTCTCCTCCGAGCTACAGCCATCGTGAATTGCGTAAAAAATCGATTATTTTAAAATGTGGTTACAGTTTTGTAACAAATGTTACGAAAATTTTTATACCCTAGTTTTTTTAGGTGGTATATTTACTTTTTGTCTTTAAAAAAGGAGTCGGGAGGATTGAGATGGGTAAAAACTTTTTATGTGTGTGCTAAAATTTTTTTAAATTAATCTGCACCGGCAAGTCGGTCCTACACAAATCAAAATTTTTAGTTTCCTGCATTTTTTGATATTTTGAATTTCCAGAAAATCGCCCTTGAATGAAAGGGGAGCAAAAGCGTATAAATTAAAAATCAAAGAAAACACATGAGTTAGTAGATTGTGACTGGTTTTTGTGGTAATGTTTATTTACGTTTTTGATTAATTTTGTGTTAACTAACCAAATTCTGTTTGTCATTGTTAATTTTTTTTATGATGGCTGTAGCTCGATAGGGGTGCATTTTAGGACATATATTTATGGGAAAAATAGTCTTATTTTGACCTTAAGGATACGTCCTTGATATTTTTGTACTGAATTTTGAAACAACCTATATAATAAGTTGTAGTTCAAATAAACCATAATATAATAAAATTTAGAGATGGTAAATTCTTACCCTTCTGCTTCACTTCAAATATTAGTTTTTCTATTTATTGCACAAAAAGAGTTACTCTCATAAGGAACTTACTGTGACTTTGTGACCATAAAATAAAAATTTAGAGGATTAATATCAGGGCTGTATGGTGGCCACAATAGCATGTAGTTTATCATAATATTCATAGTACTTGGTTTTTCAAAATAGTATAAAATTCTTCTGTTTTTTAGGATTGTTTCATAGAAACCGGTGTCCAAAAGGTAATGCATGTAATTTTCTACATGTTTTTAGAAATCCAAGGAATCTTTATTCAACCAATGAGGAGTGCAGTAGTAGATATAGCGATAGAAGAAAGAGGGAAAGTAGTGCTAGAAATAGCCAGAAAAAGCGTCTCGAAGAAGAAGATAGGTAATTGTTTAAATAGTAACAAAAATTTAATTTTATTCTCGTTATTATTTTTAAAATATTAAAAATGCCTGTTGTATTTCAATGCTTTCCCACCCTTTTTTTTTTCTTTAATGAAACTTTGGCTATAACATTTTGATTAATCCTGTTTACCATTTCTTTTTTATTCTAATAGATTTTTTAAAAATCCAAAATTTTTGTATTCAACATTTTTTACTAGCTTGTCATTTTAAAAAATAATTAACCATTTTCCATCAGTGATAATTTTCAATACTCGATATCTAGAAAAAAGGAAATGGTATGTTATACATTTTTTTCTTAAATTCATTGAAAATATAAGGCATGCCAATAAAAAAATCTTAAGTTCGTGACTAAACATAAGTAACTAAATTCCGGTTACCGAAATATATTTTAAAAATTCCAAACTTTTTGTTTCAAATATTTTTAACTATAATAATTTAGAAAATAAACTGTCTGTTTTTATAACATATTTATCTGTGATAAGCTTCAATTTAGGTAACGGTGTATCATACATTTTTTTTTAGTTTCCGGTGGAATTAAGTAATCAAATAACACATAGAGCTTTACTAATTTTTTAGTCAAGCCCTATGCAGGGTTTTTGGAAAAGTGCGTGAAATATTTCGGATATAAAAAACAACATGTGAAAAGAATACTACAAGTTTATAAAAACCTGTTTGATATAGGCCTCTATTTAATGACCAAGGCTTTTAACAGTTTAAATATAGATTTATTAATAGCTAAATTGACCTATTATAAAATGAATGCTAATGGATGGTTTGACAGTTACCTGCACTATAGGCAGCAGGCAGGGACGCTATTCTTGACCATTCGCTTCTTTCAAGATCCGTCAAATCGGTTAATAAATTAGATGAAAATTCGACGGATCCTGAAAGATGCGAATGACCAATAATAGTGCCCCAGTCAGACTGATGGCTGATGATGGGTTGGTGCGTTCTGATTGGAGGGTTGTGGAGAGGGGTGTCCCACAGGGATCTGTTCTTGGGCCACTTCTTTTTACGATTTTAACGCACATGTTAACAAGATTTGTCAGAGATCATATTATAAACTTAAATAATTGTATGAATTCAAGAGTCTTCTTCCCTGTAATATCAAAAGGTTGCTTATGGATAGCTTGGTACTTTCAATACCGGGCTATCTTGATGTTGTATATGGACCTTTCTTAACAAATTATAATAAAATCCCAAAAGTGCAGAACTCTTGTGTTAGGTATGTAAAAAGTTTGTCTCGTAGAGATCATATGAGTCAACATGTTGTGGAGCTATTTCACCACAATATGGCACAGAAGCGCTATGTTCATAAGAGTTGCCTTATACACAAGGTAATAACGCTAAAAGAGCCACAGTATCTTACTGAACTTATAACTTATAGAAGAGACACTCACCAAGTTAACATTCGCTTCGGAGATGCAATCTCTATACCGCATCACAGAACAGGATTCTTTAAGTCATGTTTTCTATATCTTACACCTCAAATTTACAACTCATTGCCCCTTAGTTTTAAAACCTCAAGTGTACTTGAGTTAAGTCTAAAATACGCAAACACGTGTCGGTGAATAGGTTATTGTTGTAGGCATCTATGTTTATTTATTGTTCTAGTTTTTGTATATTTCTAGTTTTGTTATGACTTTTTTTAGTTAATAAGTTTTTTGGTGGTTATTAAAATACGCTTGGCGGTACTTTCCACCTTTGTATGTGACTCTGTCGATACAATAAAGATTATTTTATTTTTTATTTTGGAGATATTGGCTTCCAAAGAGCTCCAATGGAATCAAGTTTTTTAGACATACTTATTAAACCACCATGTATATTTTTATTTTATTTTAGTAGTTTGTAAGTAAGACTCCTTAAATTAATCACCGGTGCCGGGACGAACTAGCTGTGACGCTCATGACCCACTGTTTTATGCCCTTTATTAATTAAAAAAAATTTGATATTATTTACAAACCTTTAACTACTGATCAAAAATTAGGTACTCTTTATTCATGTCGCTAATCCTAACCGTTTTCGGAAAAATAACACTATATTACATCATGTATTTTGCTTATTTCGATAAAAGATACATCTTTGTTCCTATCAAATGTGAAATTCACAAAATTAGACATTTTTAACTAACAAGTAAAACTCTAATTTTGGATCGCATTTTTTTTTATTATTAGGTTGATTCAAGGTTGAACATTTGATAGGAACAAAGATTATCTTTTATCAAAATACGTCAAATGACGCATAAGCGTCAGCAATAAAATGACGTTTTTTCGAAAACGGTTAGGATTAGCGACATGAATGAAGAGTACTTAATTTTTAGTCAATAGTTAAAAGATTATTTAAAACGTTGTCGTAATAAAGGGGGGTTATGAATGTCACAGCTAATTCGTCCCTGCAGCTGTGAGTAAAATACAACACTACTTTTAATAGTAATTCGAAGGTATTACATCTTATTAAAATAAAATGAAATATACCTGGTGGTTCAGTAATTAAAGGAGACTTATATGAAAAAAGTTTTTCTTCAAACGTGAGTAAATCCCGCGAAGTTACATTTTTCCTCCGCCGGAGCTTTGCTCTCCACTTTCCCGCCGGCGGAGGAAAAAGTGTTATCAGCAACAGAGATACGAAAAAAAATAAAAACAAGCATCAACAACTTTATTTTTATTAAACTATAAATAAAACTAAAATTTTTATTTATTACTTAATTGAATATTAAATGTACTTATCAATAACTTCTTATCCATACGGAATTAAAACGAGTAGGGTATGCTAGTGCGTTGACGGACACCCGCACCCGGGTCAGCTTATTATCTCGTAATCTTGACGTCACGCATTAATTAGAAATCTTGGGCTACGCCTATTTTAGGGTACTGCGCATGCGCTAAAAATGGCGGCTGTCAGCTGTCAAATGTCACCTTTCAAAAGTCTACCGTCATTGAATATTTAGGAATCTTGCGCAACGTGCTATTTAGGGCGTGGTCAATACTATCTGTCAAATGTCAAACATCACCTGTCAGCTGTCAAATGCCACCTGTCACCTGTCGTATGTCGCAAACCACGTGACTGATATCTTGGATACTTGTTTTGTAATGGATAACAACCATCGTCGTCGAGACACATGTTTCTAGCTTGAGGGTTCTAACTATAGTGAGAAATAAAACAAGGAAAATCTTTATTTATTCATTTATTAAGGAAGCAATTTTTTGAAAGTCTTCGCAGACTTTATTAGGATACAAGTATATAAATTCAATTAAATAATATCCACGTTCATCTAAATTTAGCTTACATAGAGTATAAATTTCCTTAAGAACATTCGTATCATTATATTCAACATATGATGCTACATCAAATAAAACTGCGTCATAAAACGTTCTAAATTCTAGACTATTTAACAATAATATTCTATAATCAATAAGATCCTTAACAGTCATAAATGCATTAATATCTAAAAGGCTAAAACACACAACAACAGCAGTTTCGTTACTTTTAAGTCCAATGGTTCGCTCTTTCAGTATGGACGCCGTCCAAATGGTGAAGTTTTCGGATAAAAAATTTTCTACTACGGGACTTTCATCATCACGACCAGCCAGTTTAGCAGCAGTAGTTAGAAATTCATACCAATCATCATAACTTAGGGAGATGGTAATCTGATCTTCGGGTAGGTTAAAGAGTGTATTAGTCAATTTAACACTCGGAATCAGCCCTCTGGAAAGACTGAGTCCAGTTGTAATGTTGAAATGTCGGATTTTTATGCACGACTCACCCAAAAACTTTGTTTCTAGTTGAATTTCTTGCCTACTTCTTGAGACCATTTCGCCAAAATATTTACAATACGTGGATTCGGTAGACATGTTTGATGAACAATCACTATCCATTGCTACAGTTCAACTAAAAGCCGTTAAAGTGTTTCGGTCTTCTTATGTACATTTTCCCCCACTCCTTTGACAGCCGCCATTTTTAGCGCATGCGCAGTACCCTAAAATAGGCGTAGCCCAAGATTTCTAATTAATGCGTGACGTCAAGATTACAAGATAATAAGCTGACCCGGGTGCGGGTGTCCGTCAACGCACTAGCATACCCTACTAGAACGCAATCTGAGACGCACTTTTAAAAAAATAATTATTGTTGACAGTGTCCACTTTGTTAACGAGATTTTTTTTTTATAACAATAAAGAATATTTGACTTTGACTTTATTTGGAGAAAAAGTTATTTTTTATGACTTGCTCTCTATTACCTGCCTCACTCCATTCGGCTGTTAAACAAGAGCGCGTCATAAAAAGTATTACTTTTCCTCCATTTAAAATAATATACTATTACATAAACTTATTCCGGAGATTTCCCACAGTTTCCCAGACACCTCCTACAGCTAGATTTTTCTTTGAAGTATTTTATTTATGTGAGTACTTATATTTTAGTTGGGACATAGCATCATCAGAAAGAAGAAATTGGAGGTGGTCAGAATCACCAGAACATAGTCCCAGACGTGATGACCCTGAATCCGATAAGGCACAACATCGGAGTACCGAGGGATATAAAGAAAACGGAAGGCATTCTTCAGTTAAAAGGAAACATCGACATGTTAGATGTAGTAGAGACAGAGATGAGGAATCATCGAGACGGTCAAAACGGCATAAGCGTAAAAGTAGATCAAGAAGTCCTAAACGTAGAAGGAGGAGGTCAAGAACACCAAATGATCGCAGTCCTGATGGAAGTTCATAGACAAAATAACACGGCAAAGCACCAGCAGAAAAAACGATAACTTTAAAATATTTAGTTGGGCAGCGGTTGGCAAAACCAGTTTGAAATAAAGTGTCACTAAATTTCACCAAAATTGCACCAATAAATTAGAAGTAAAGCCGGCATAAAATTAATTGGTCATATGTTAATTAAATGTACAACAGAAAAAATATTAATAAATTCCAAATTAAATAGCCAAAAGCTCTAGTATTTTTTTTTAACTACCAAATGGAAATGATACATATCTACTGATGCAAACATCCAAATACACTGACATGCAAAAGTAATGCAAACCAAAAAGTGTGCCGAATTTCCAAGTTGATTTTTTCGCTAACCGAAAAAATTTTGTTTTGAACTGTAGTTTTTTTTGTAATTGCACTGTGGTACAATTTTTTATTCAGATTTTAGTTTTAGGCTTATACAGGGTGCAAAAATAAAAAAACAAATTTTACCTTAAATTTGAGACTCCCTGTAGGAAGCATTGGCAATAATGGATGCATAATAAAATCATACTGTAGCGTCATGTTTTCTAAACATTTTGTTTTTTAATTTCTCTGATATCTGTAATATCAAAGAAAATACACAGTTTTATACCAGAACATGTTTTTCTTCAATAAATCACAATTTTACTCGATGCTTATTTGGTTTAACAAACAGTAGTCTATGATAAATCCACAATACCAGCAAATGTCACTTTTTAACAATTCCTTTATTGACTTATATACCTATCGTCTTTAATTGAATAACTAAGTTCATAATTTCTGATTTATTGTTCTTTTGTGACAATGGAACGTGTTAGAAGTGACGTTACATAACGAATGAGTAAGTTACAACGCCATTGGTTTGAGCTTATGATTTGCACATACAACACTTTCTTGTATTGTCCAACGCTTCAGGGAAACTAATGACTATAACATACTTCCACGACAGGGCAGACCTCGGTTAAATACAGTTGTTCAAGATTGCTATATTAGACTGCCTTCTTTAAGAGAACGTTTTACCACGTCAAGGAAGCTTTTGACACAATTCAGTTCAATTCAATGCAACCAATCATTGACACTATGAGGAGACGTTTTTCTGATCACAATTTACATGTCAGAGTTGCAGCAACAGGCCCTAGATTAAATGCAGGGAGCATGTTAACTGGACTATTGAGGACAGGGAACATGTTCTATTCACTGACGAATCTAAGTTTTGTCTATATAGCTCCGATAGACGTCTAAGAGTTATCCGCATCCAGGAGAGCGTTATACACAGAGCAACATACGTGAAACAATTATATTTAATGGAGGCTCTATCATGTTTTGGACTGAAGTTTCCTTACCAACAATGACGGATATCGTACCTTTACGTGGGGTTCTTTAAATAGCGAAAGGTGTATCAGTGATATTTTTTCTGAGCACGTTGTCCCTTTTACTCCATACATTGGGAATAATTTTTTACTAATGCGCGATAACGCAAGGCCTCATGTAGCGCGCATCGTCGATGAATATTTACATGAAGTAAATATTCAAACTCTAAATTGGCCACCGCGCAGTCCCGATTTGAATCGTATAGAGTATTTATGGGGTGTTATTGGTAAGAAACTGAGTCAGCATTAACCCCCTCCTGCAAACCTGCAAGATATCCAAATACTGGTTACCAATATTTGGAATGGACATGACCAAAATCAAATATCCAATTTAATATCAAGTATGCCGAGGCGATCTGAAGCAGTCATTAGAAGTAGAGATGGAAACAACCGCCTACTAATGTTTTTTTTGCTATTTATTGTTAGTTAGGTTAGGTTAGGTTTAAAGTGAGTGGGTATAACACAAGGGTGATAAACCTAACAAGGAGTGCTCGATCCCATTTAAGCCCATGTAAGTCAATTTAAATGTCAATTCGGTATTTGTGACGTAATCCGTTTGCCTGTTTGTTTTGTTTACAAGTAATATAAAGTCTTAATTTTTTAAAATATTATACATTACAGTTATAATAGTAAGTGCATATCCAAAATAGTTTTTAAAAGTTGAATATTTAATAAAAATTAATAAAATAAATCTACCTTCTGGGCAAAATGGGCAAACAGGTGACGTCCAAACATAACCTATATCTGCGGACAAATAGTAAAAATCGAGCACTCCTGTTAAGTTTACCACCCTTGGGTATAACACCCTTCCACCGCGACCGATCGGTCTATTGTGGCTCACACCTTTTTATAATCTATCCCACCAGGTGACTTCTATTTTATTGTTAGTTGTTACTAGTGTTATTCTATGTTTAATGTTGTCAAAACGTTATTTTAATTAAAAAAAAAAAAAAATTTTGGTATTAAACTGTGAATTTCCTTTGATATTACAGATATCAGAGAAATTTAAAAAAAAGTTTAGAAAACATAAGGCTACAGTATGACAGTATGATTTTATCATGCATCCCTTGTTGTTGCTATAGGGTGTCTAAAATTTAACGTAAAAAAACCATTCTCATTTTTGCACCCTGTATGTGCCTAAAACTGAAGAATTGTAACACAGTGCAATTGCAAAAGAAAAAAGCTACACTTAAAAAAAAATGTATTGAAATTGATTTATCTGTTAGCGAGAAAATCAACTTTGAAATTGAGCATAATTTTGGTTGTGCGTTACTTTTGCGTGCTTGTATATTCTCTATTAGCTCCGCTTGTTCCGAGATCATATGACATAAAATTCTTCTTGCCTCGCTCTTCTCCAAGGTGTAATATTAGAAATTGGTCAAACAGTAATTTCTTTCCAGTAATGCCATACTAGGATTTTTTTCCCCAGTTTTAGGGATTTTCTACTAAAATGGGGAATTTGAAAATTATTTTTAAAAAACAAATATACTACTGCAACTTTCTAGAATTTGTTTCAAACTTTTTTTTTAAGACTGTTTAATATATGTGTGTGTTTAATTTGCAAAAACAGGATAAGAAATTTAAAAATTAAAATAACATGAATTTGTGTATCCTTAATTTTCTTAATATCTAGGATATCTAAAAAAAATAATTTTGATTGGAGTTGGTTGTACTTTTGCTTATTTTACCCACCATATTTGATCCGCCTAAATGTTTCAATCAGCAACCTCAAAAACCACCTCATGCGAAATTTGGCTTAAATCCGTTGATTCTCGAAAACATTATTCACCATCTTGAAAAACAAAACCGCCGTTTTGGATCCGCCATCTGGAATTTTCAGAATCCGACTCAGATTCGTAATCAGCGACCGAAAAAAACTCTCTATAGGAAATTTGGGCAAGATTCACGAAGATTTGAAAATAGTGATTTCTATTCAATTTAAAAAAAAAACTATACGTGCTATCTTAATTTTGGTCGTGGATTTGGATTCAGCAGGCCCTTCTACATAAAAATGTAAAGTTGGATTTTTAAAAAATTCCAGTCTTTCCTAGTTAGTTTTTACTATTTTTGAGCAGTTTATTGGGCTTAAAAAAATATGATGGCCCCTTCTCGGTGGATCGTGCACCACCATTACCACGAAAATCATGTGTCTCCTAAAAAGTATAATCAATTTTTTTTATGTGGCTGTGGTTAGTAGTTATAGTAATTAGTAATCAATATTAAGATTACTAATTACTATAAATTTGTAAGTGATTAGTACATGTATTATAGTTAATTAATTAGTAGCATTTTATTTCAAACGCCTAAAAGTCTTGAATGGCCATGCGACAAGTTTTTAAAAATAAATCAAAACCCTAATTATTTTTGTGTTTTTACATTGTTGTTTAGTTTCTACATTTTTCGGTATACGCAAGGAAAAATTGTATATTAACAAAAGGATTAATTACCGGAAAATAAGGGTTACAAAGAAAACTCAAAAGGAAAATTTTATGCAAACCATAAAATCAAATTTGAAAAAATGATACAAATAAATTAGCAGTGGCGTACCACAGCTAAAAAAAACCTTATAATAATATCCGTTCGCACGTCACTGCATAAACTATGAAGTTATTTTTATTACTGTTACTAGGGCACTATCAGACTAAGCTCTGACTAAAGTTTAGCTTTTTTATCTTCTAGCGTTTAAAAGTTATTACCCTAAAACGATTTTTTTTTAAATGTTTTAACCCTTTAACTTAAAAACGGATATTTATACAGCAAAACGCCATATGAAAAGATATATTTTTTCTAAGAACTCCACTGTTCAATTTATTCTTAACCTACACCTTATAGTATCACTTAAATGATGTTTGATAAGTGCAAATGTAGGTAATTGTAATTTTTACGAATTAAAATTTCAGTTTGAATTTTTTTTCTCTACATAAAATCGGCCCTCTTGCGCCATCAGAGGACCTTAAAAATATTTATTGCCCACATAAAATTTAGATCCTACCTCGCCGCTGGCTTCGTCAGTCAGAATGCACCGGACTTGTACAAAGGGTACAGTTATTGGACAAAAAAAAAATTAAATAAAATATCCTTGCCACCAGTTTATCCCCCATTGCCTCGAGGCACGTGTATTATTTTGTTTAATTCAATGAATAGAACATTTTCAATTAATTTTTAAATGGAGCGGTGCTGGTATACTTACTTATACCAGAAAAAATATTGTTATAAGCGAAATATTTAAGGGCTAAAATCACTTTTTTGCCTATATCACCTTTAATACTTATTTTATTAAAAATATGTATATTACCTTTTTTATAGAACTTACTAAAAGGCATATTTTTTGTTTATTACATTTTTTCTTAACTCTTTTAGTTTTTAAGATATTTGCGGTTTTATTTTAAATTTAAGTTGTTAATATCTCAAAAACTAAAACTATACTTTTTTTCTAAAATCAATAGTTTTCGAGTTATATTAAGAAAACTTATTTTTCACGATTTTTTTAAGGTAAAAAAACAATTTGAACCGGCTGAGCTGAGACAGCAGTGCGGCTTTGAATTGACTATTGTTCATAGTAATACTAAAAAAATGTTTCATGCGGTTCTCTTATAGGCTTAGTTTTTTGCGGTGGCCTCCCGGACTATCGAGTGCTTCTCAATCTCAAAACACATCCTCAACCAGTAAGAAACACTTACTGATCTTAATAGTTAATACAGGGTGTTTCCTAACTACGGTACGAAACTTCAGAGGGTGATTGGCTAGGTCGTTTTAAGAAAAAAAGTTCATATGAACATATGTCGAGTTGCCGTTTCTGAGATACAGGGCGTTGAAGTTTAAAAGAAAAAAACGGTATTTATAAAATATCATAAATATCCTAAAACCGATTTGGTCGAAATTGCAGTTATTTGAAGTAATAAGGTGCTTATTTAGCTTTATAGATTGAAATTATTGCTCAGTGGCTCAGTGGGCACCACAGCCATATTATTGACGAAAAAAGTACACAATGACTTTTTCTTATATTTTTATATTTTTTAAGATTAAGCAACTAAAAATACAACTTTTTACCTTCCTGTGTTTCTCATATCTAGCTTCGTTTTCGAGAAAAAAATAAAAACCACATTCTCATTCAAAAGTTCCATGGACAACATAAAATAAAACCAAAAATAAAAAATAAACTATTTCGACCTTAAAGTAAATAAGCAAAATGTCCACCTTCTCATAAAATACGGGACTGCAATCGATTTGTCATTGAGTGTCTGACACTTAAAAAAAACGATATTTAAATATCATAAATATCCTTAAACGATCTGGTGAACCAATGACTTTTTTTGTAGTTTTTTTAAAGAAAAAAAATGACAAATCGATTGCAGTCCCGTATTTTATAAGAAGGTGGATATTTTGCTCATTTACTTTAAGGTCGAAATTGTTTATTTTTTATTTTTGGTTTTTATTTTATGTTGTCCATAGATAACTTTTAGAATGAGTTAATGTGGTTTTTATTTTTTTTCTCGAAAACGAAGCTAGATATGAAGAAAACACAGGAAAGTAAAAAGTTGTATTTTTAGTTGTTTAATCTTAAAAATTATAAAAACTATAAGAAAAAGTCATTGGTGTACTTTTTTTCGTCAATAATATGGCTGTGGTGCCCACTGAGACGCCACTGGAGCTAATAATTTCAATCTAGTTGGAGCTAAATAAGCACCTTATTACTTTAAATAACTGCACCAAATTTCGACCAAATCGGTTTTAGGATATTTGTGATATTTTATAAATACCGTTTTTTTCTTTAAACTTCAACGCCTTGTATCTCAGAAACGAAGCAACTCCGGACATATGTTCATAGGAACTTTTTTTCTTAAAACGACCTAGCCAATCACCCTCTGAAGTTTCGTACCGTAGTTAGGAAACACCCTGTATACTATAGGTATGCCTCAAAGATCACAGGCCGCCTTTGGCGTGTAGCTTATTAATAAAGAGGGAAGAAGGGAAGAGAAGAAAATAAAACAAAACGTAATAGTACATAAAATATATAATTGATTTATTTATAGTATATGTATATTCCTATAGCATATATTAATATATCTCTTGTGGATCGTGCTTTGAGCACTTACAAGTTCCAATAATAATATATCATAGATTAGATCATATAATAGATTAACTGTATATAATTATATTTTTTTCTTTCTTTTTTTTTAATATTTCATCCTATTTTATTATACAATTGCAATAAGTATATAATATTTTTAAAATTATATAATATTCAAATAATCTATAGGTACATACGTTCCAGCCACTTAAAAATACATTTATTTATTTAGTTTTCTATTTTTTATCTTTATATAATAATTTATTAATACCGCCAACCACATTTTGTATAATATATATATAGAAAATGTACAGGATGACTGGAATAACAACACACAGCACAGGGTATTCTATTTTGTATAAACATATGTAAACTTTAAAAAATAAAAATAAAAATTAGATCAAAAGTAGATGCTTTTTAAGTTTATAAAAAAAATTCCCAGATTCCTTAGAACTTGTAAAAAAATCGTTTATTATAGGGCTATTTTAATTTGAGAATGACGTAAACAAAAACAAATGAAGAAAAGGTCAATTGCGTTTGTAATCACGGTTGCTGACTTTTTGGACCAATGAGGAACATTTTTATTCAGTTGTTTTGCTTTCGCCACTCAGATTAAAATGACCCAACTTTAATCTGTTTAAAAATGAGGTAGCAAGTGTAGAATTGTCATTTGAATGTGGTAGTTTGGAATTGTCACTTTTAAACTGACAATTGTTATATTTAACTGACCATTGTCACTCTAATACAACAATTGTCTATTGCGTGATTTTATGAGAAAAAATTAGACAAATCATTTACATGATATTGTATTCTAATAAGGGTAATAAAGTTATGATAGTTTTATACTTATTCAATTATGTTTAAAAAAAATCTTGATAAAAGTTAGGATATAAATTTAGATAAGGATTGGGAAATCAACATTTTTTAAAAGCGTATATGTACGTACGTACTTAAGTTTTTTTTGTGTAACTTATGGCTACTAGAAAAACTGTATACAAAAATATAAAAAAAAATATTTCTTTTTTTTAATCTTTGGATATAGTTTTTAAAAAAACCTTCTTTACAAGAAAAAAACTGTTAAATTTTGAATTTTTCACAAGTAGTTTATCACTGTCCACCAACAAATGTCAATTAAAAAGCAGAAAACTTTTGCCAACCTGTTGTTTCTTAATTAAAACTAAACAGGTTCGGGTTAAATCACTACTGATATATTTTAAATAGTTTTATTTTAAACACAGAGTAAGTCAAGAGTAAAGATGGACACAAAATATATATTAAACATCAATAAATATATCAGTCTAGTTTTTTATTCTTATTTAATATATTAATTAAATAAAGGCCTATTTTAAGCATTTCGGGGCAAAAAATCAAAGACAAACATTAAAAAATTTTATGTCCATTAGAAAACCACTGATCCATATTTATCTCCAAATAGCTCATTTGTAATTTTTAAACAAAACTAAATAACCTAAAGCACAATTTTCAAAGGAAGACACAAACAGCAGCCCGTTATTTCTAATAGGTCTAAGTGATATTAAAAGTTGGATAACTAATGCCAATCCTAAAAAAATATCCATATATCCCATCCCTAATTGTAACTTTACTCTAAACAAAAAAATGGTCAAAATTACTGTTGCATTGTATCATGGTATATAATTGTTGTAGGTAGCAACAAGTTGATGTTCTAATAGGCCTTAAAAATTATTGAAAAACCTGGTAAAAAAATACAACACCCTGTACAGCAAACATCACATCGTTAAATTGATTAGCACCACTCAAAAAAGTACGGACATGTATAAAAAAATACCAAAACATCGTGCGGACGTTCTGGTTCTTATATATAGTTTACCTTTTTTTATTTTGGAAAAATCTACAAGTAGAAGTACTTTTATTTTTGAAAATCAAGCATTATGAAAATTTTAATAAAGCGTGGCCTAAATAAAGTCATTTTTAGACATAAAAATATTTTTAAAACTGTTTCAAATTGCTTTTAAAACATATTTGTTAATAGGTACGTCATCGTTTTAAAAGTGCAAGTAGTGCGCAAAGCCCGAAAATGAAAATAATTAAGAAAGTCTTGGATATGAATTAGAAATGTTGTGCTTAACTTTTTACACATTAAAATCAAGTTACAGAGTCAAATATTTTACGTCTGCTACTCACCTGGAAACTGTTGACCTGTTTATCATCCACCATCTTTTTAGTCTGTATTTTTTTTAAGGCTTTAAAATTATATTCTGGTATTAAAACATCAAATTA
Organism: Listronotus oregonensis; assembly: GCA_019359885.1. Lineage (NCBI taxonomy): Eukaryota > Metazoa > Arthropoda > Insecta > Coleoptera > Curculionidae > Listronotus > Listronotus oregonensis. The sequence continues at coordinate 52,921 of JAHBCN010003410.1, read as the reverse complement.
CAAAAAAATAAAATACTTTCCTATTTATAGAATTCTCCAAAATTTGCTTATTTATTTATTTATTATACTAGAAACCATCGTTTTACATTATAATAAAAAGCCCTGTTTAATAATACTTTTCTTGTATATTATTTATATGAATCTTATAAAAGTGTTTTGATTTAGTTTACTTATTGTGACATAGCTTTCGTCAAGAATTGTAAAGATGTCTTTTTTTTAAATAAAGATTATTGTCACAAGGAACATACTAAATATTTTCTAAAAATATATATGTGCTACTTTTTTCTTGATGTATTTTGTGTTTACAGCAAAACACTAAGGGTACAGTAGAACAACACCTAAACACTTCCATAACAATACAGAAACTAAAATATATATAACAATAATACAAATATTTTTAAATAAACCATTGCACAATTACCTATGAGACAAACAAATAAGCATAAATAAAAGTAATCTCAAAATTACAAAAATTTTATAACTATCACAAATCTGTTAATTTTTAAAAAACTTAATTAAAAATGCCCCATCAAAAAGTTACGAAAGTGAAGGACAAATAACCTTCATTTCTATCTCTTTATTTCAAAAATAATAAACACGCGTTCTGTCTATAAAGAACGTAAGATTGAGACATTATCCGTTAGTTAAATTTTGTCATGGTTAGCGGCCCTTACATATTCTTGACGTGAACTACTATCACACAATCACCGTTGCACACCTAAATCATGCGCCCAACATACAAATTACAAAAAAATCTATAATAAAAATAACATATAAAATTGCACAATAGACCCTACAAAAATGAAGCTATGCCCAGTGAAATGACTATCCCAACTATAGTGAGTAACAGCGCCCAAATGTACACTAGATTTTCCGCATAGAACTTTTTCAGTGACACACCGTGCCACATAGCTGACAGGCTTTTGTTTTTGGGAGTATGAGTTGGCGTGACGTTGCTAGGGGATAGTTTGGTGACTGCAGAGACATCTCCAGTCATGGTAGTGAAGTTTAGGATTGGCGAATAGGGGCCTGTCAGTTCCCCTGTTGAGGTTATGCGCACGGGGCAAACGCGTGCGCAATATTCCACTCCTGGTTCGAGGTCTTCGATGACGCATTTGGTGTCGGAACCTCGATGTGCCTGAAATAAATGACACTGTTAATAAATTGGTTTGAACTAAGGAATATTATGTTTCCTTCTAGGTCCATTGTCTTTATTTGTTATTTTTTCGGTTAGTATGACTCCCTGGCACATAGTAAATTTGGCAGTTTTTTAAAGTGGCTAGCCACTTTATAAAATGCAGCTATATTCTAAAATAATCGTTTAGTTTGAATTCTTTTATAATACGGCCAGTGCTTTTAGCCATTTTATAAACTGGCCGATCAAATACGAGCCATATTCTGAAATAGATGATTACAATAAAGAAAATTTACAATTTAAGGAGGAAAACCTAACGACAACTAACCAGAACGAGGTAATAGTTTGCAATTATTGGGGACCGTAAACAACAACTTCCAAACTATTACCTAGTTCTGGTTAGTTTTTGGTTATTGTCGTTAGGTTTTCTTTCTTAAATTGAATGTGGCTCGTATTTGATCGGCCAATTTACAAAATGGCTAAAAACATTAGCCGTAATATTCAATGGCTAGCCATTTTAAAAAACGGCGGAATTTACTATATGGGTAGGATATATACATATACTGTTTGTTGTTTACTGAAAATTGATCGATTTTTCATTGGTTAACAACGGCTGCTAGATCTTCATAATGTCAATACTAGGCTTGCTAAACACATTCTGGTTGTTTGGAATTATTACAGCTTATTTAAATTGTCCTTCGTGGGTTTCTCACGTCTCACCTCGTTTCTTATGTTTTCAGTGTTTTTTAACTTTAATTTTGAGTGGTCTCTTTGTGTCCCCAATGTATACTTCACTACATTTACAGGGAATTTAATAGTTACAGTCTTTATTTAAAATATTGTTGTCCGGTCTCGTCTTAAGAAGAATAGTATTTGAAGTGGTTAGGTATTTAAATGTCGTTTAATAGACAGAAACGAAAACATAAAAACCCCAAAAGACCAAATTTTCGTATATTAAAGGAACTTCGGAAAAGAGCTTCTAAATCGCACACAATTATAATATTCAAACAGTTTAAGAATACAAAAAATATTACGGAATGGGGTAAAACGTCGAACTTGGAAGTTTCGAACATGGTCAAAACAACACCGCATGTAATGGTAGGAAGTAAAAATTATTCATAAAGAAACCCACTGGAAGAAAAAAATATAAGAAAAGCTGTAATAATTCTAAACAATTAGAATATATTTAGCAAGCCTAGTATTGACATTCCGGATATCTGGCAGCCATTGTTGAACTGTGAAAAATCGGTCAAGCTTAGGTAAACAACGAATAGTATATAATTTGTAGCTTTAACAGTAGTTTTACTTGAAAACGGTTGAAGATAACTAAACGAAACGTTGTGTAGCAATTAACAAATAAAGACAATGGAAGTTCAAGGTTTTGGTGTTATTAAGAAGTATTATTATCAAAGGTTAGAACTTCTGTTTCGGCAATATTGTAAGCTAAAGAAGATATTACCTGTTTGTAAACCTGTTCTTTCAGTCTAGCAATCTGAACGTGATAAACTATCGCATCACTAAATACATTTTTGGATGGAACCCATTCGATAGAGCAAGTCCTCTGGTCCACTTCGACGACCTTGGGGATTTTGAGGACGGCTGGTGGAGCAATGCTGGTACTAAATTCGAATTCGGTGGAGAAATCACCTACTCCTGCATCATTGGTAGCATTTATTCTAAAAAATAAGTTTAATATAATATGTACTTAAGGATACTGATTTTCTTAATTGTCTTTTGGGTTACGACACTTTTCTTCAGGGCGACTACAGTTACAACTCTATTTATACACTAAATATCTCTGCCCCTGTACATGATACAGAAAAAAAACTTAAGATAAAAAATGCGTCTAATTTCATTAGCAGTATTGGTAAATATGCAGGGTGTGTCAAAAACAGAGTTTTCTTTGTTAAATACGTTTTTTAAAATTGAACTCCCTGTATATTTTGCCAAATTTTGACATTACATTTAATTCTATATCAAAAATGTCAAATACACTATACGTCAATTATTGCTGGTTTTTGTAATGATTAAGTAACTAATAAGAAACTAAATTGGTCACTTTGAAACTAAAAAAAAATATTTTAAAATAATTATGACAGAAAATAGTACTAAAAAACGGTCAGTAGTTTAAACATTTACTATAGGATGTTATGTTAATTGTTTCTATTCTTTAATCGTTTTTAATTATTACATGAGTAAATCAGGTAAAACTACAATTATAAGGTTATCTCAAAAACCAGCAATAATTGACGTATAGTATAATATACATTTTGATTTAGAATTGAATAGAGAGTCAAAATTTGGCAAAATATACAGGGCGTTCCAATTGAAAAAACGTACTTTACAATGAAAATTCTGTTTTTGGGACACCCTGTATATTTTCCAATACTGTTAACAAACTTAACACTGTTAAACTGTTAACACATGTCGCCGCTAGAGGGCTTTTTACGATATTCCGACAGAAATGGTTAATTTTCTCAAAGAAATTAAATGCATTGGTATAATTTTTTTTCATTAAAAGTAGCTAAATAATGCCTAAACAAACTCGCGAAAACCGCATCTCGATATCTTGTTCCTTACCTAATATTTAGACCAAAGAAAATTTTATACGTCAATATCTCAAAAACTATAAAAGTACAAGAAATTTTATAAAACATAAATTGTGTATTTTAACAAAACCTCTAATTTAGGTTAAATAATCTTTTCATCTAAATGCAGTACTTTACGAGTTATAATTAAAAAAGCGAATACCTTGAAAAAATCCTGAAAATTCGATTTTTTGACTATAACTCGTAAAGTATTGCATTTTTAGACGAAAATATTTTATAACCTAAATTAAAGGTTTTGTAAAAATACATAATTTATGTCATGTAATATTTCTTGTAGCATTGGGGAAAAAATATTTTTAGTAAAAGTGGTCAAGAAAACTAGCTGGAAATTATTTTCAAGTTTCTGAAATGGCCGCTAGGGGGCGTAACTGCAATCTTGAATCTAAAAAGTGATGTTTTTGTGAATTTTGAATATTAACGTAACAAAAAAAACCCTGATCTTTAAAGTCGCGGATAATCTGAACATTTTTTGTTTGAAAATTTTTGCTATATCTCTAAAAATAAAGTGGTGACTTCTTTGGCAAAATATACAGAAGGACAAAATATACATGACATAAATTATGTATTTTTACAAAACCTTTAATTTAGGTTATAAAATCTTTTCGTCTAAAAATGCAATACTTTACGAGTTATAGTCAAATTCTGAGATACAGCCGGCGTCTTTTCTTATTTGGACACCCGGTACGGGAGCAGAGATATTTAGTTTTTAAATAGAGTTGTAACACCCTGTATATACACAGAAGGTATGGTCGATGCTTAACAGAGGCAGGGGTCAACTTACAAGACCGACACACTAATCGTTAGAAATTTGTTCGAAAGTTAAACACCTACAAGCATAGAATTAGCTAAAAATGTTGTATATTTATTAGACCTCCGATAAGCCATTTTTTTCCTAAAATAAAATTATCTATACAGGGTGCCACAGATTCGAGTGCATGCATGGAGATCTCGGAAACCGTAAGAGATACGAAGTCGGTTAAATTATGGCAAAGTTGTGTATTTGCGTAACTAACCATGTCCACTTTAGAAGGTTGCAAAATTCCGAGTACTTCCGGAGATATCTGGGAAAAACCGAAATTTGCCGATTTCGTTTTTATTTTTTTCTGACGTTTTTTAAAGAGATATGGAAAAACAAAAGACACTTTTTCATGGCCACTTTTTAGGCTCTACAAAACAACGTTGAGAGATTTTCCGTACGACGTTTCGTTTTAGTAACACCATCATCAACTTTATTTTTTTAAATACGGACCTGGGTTTTTTATTTAATTATTTTGAACCCCTTATTATCCCAATTACAAAAATGTATAACACTTAATATTTATTAACAAATATGGAACGGCCCTATAAGAAATGTGCGTTCCTTGTCTAACTCATTGTCTCTTATGGAAAATATGTTTATTTAACAGAAAAATATTAAGTGTTATACATCATTGTAATTGGGATTATAACTGCTTCAATGAAAATGCAATAAACAATTGAGTGTCGTATTTAAAAAAATAAAGTTGATGATGGTTTAACGAAAACGAAACGTCGTATAAAAAATCTCTCAACGCTGTTTTGTAGAGCTTAAAAAGTGGCCATAAGAAAGTGTCTTGTTTTTCCCTATCTTTTAAAATAACGTCAGAAAAAAAATAAAAACGAAATCGCCAAATTTCAGTTTTTTCCGGATATCTCCGAAGTACTCTGAAATTTACAACTTTCTAAACGGCATGTTGTTAGGCACCTAAATACGCAACTTTGCCATAATTTAACCGACTTCGTATCTCTTACGGTTTCCGAGATCCCCATGCATGCACTCGAATCTGTGGCACCCTGTATAGCTTGTGACTTACCTGAACCTGTAGGCCGTTAATTCGTGTAACTTATTAACTTTGCAGGTAAGAGCGGTTCCCTTGTAAACACACTGCCATTCTTTTGATCTTACATTTTCCATCTCTACAGAAAACTGCGTGTAATCCAAATTTTTGCCTGAAACAAAATGTTATAAACATCATCCTGAAATTATATAATTCTATATTTTTAAAATGTTAATATTTTGTGGATCCAATATAAAAAAATACTTTTTTATTTAAAAAAATGTATTTTTTAAAAATTTGTATTTGTGTAAAAAAATTTCAGACACATAATTTTTTACTTTAGAAAGCTGTCTTTTCCATCGGGAGTTGTTTACTACAAAAAGTTTGGGAACCCCTGCTGTAAGTCAAAAAATGAGCCCCTCCAAACATGTTTATAAAAGCGAATATATTAGATTTTTTTTGTATATTAATCCGTTTTATTTTTACATTTTTTACCAGTACTTACAAAACACCCCTTATAAACTTACCTTCTCCCCACTTGAGCTTAAGATAATTGTGTCCCGTTCCTATACATTCCAGAGAAGGTGGAGCTGGTGGTAATCTTAGTGTGGAGGTCCGCCAAGTGGAAGAAAAGTTACCTGGACCAACAGCATTGACAGCTTGGATTTTAATCTAAATAAAGAGAAATACATTTATTTGTATTAAAACTCAATTAGTAACACCTATCCTTTAGATCCATATTTTAGGGTCACTCTGTATATTTTAGTTATTTACCAAAAAATACTCACCTTATACTGCGTCTCTGGTTGGAGTCCTTCTATTCTATATTCCGTAACAGGTCCTTCCGTTTCTATTATTCTATCACCCAATTCGATGTTGTAACTGCTAATCTCAGCACCGTTCGCACAAGGTTCCGCCCACCATAGTGCTATCGTGGTCGGGGTGGCTTCGCTTCTTAGAATAGAGACAGGGGAAGGAGGTGCAGCTGGAGTTATAGTGGCGGCAACTGGAGAGTAAGGACCAGCACCTGAACGTAGAATAGATTTTATTAATACTTTATTCTAGCTACATCCACGGGGTCCATATCACACCTCCATTTAAATAGTAGTATCATACGTCAGAAGAGTAAAATCGACAAAAAGACCTTTGAAATTTGCTCTAACCTTTTTTGTATTTTAATTTAAAAACCATCAAATTAAGCACAGATGACTGAAATGTCAGTCAAAAAAAAATGACGTTACAGCATGTCATGTCCACTTTAACTGAGCAAATTAACAGATTGTTTTAAATCAAGTAATAACATATTCAGTTATTAAGAACTATGTATGTTTGGTATGTCATTGATTTCAGTTAATTTAATTACACTAATTTTACCCACACACAAATAATTCAAATATATACATGAAACTATTTGAGATAGGGGGCTCTTAGCAGTCAAGTGTTTCTGTTTCTTCCCAACCGCTGTGTTCACACGTCGTTGTCGTGGTTGGGCTCAGTAGGATCTTTTGGAACATGCGCTAGAGTTGCTGGTTATCGGCAACTCTTTTGGCTAGCGTATGGAACGGGATCCGAAGCTAAGATGAACACAAGGCTTAACTCAAGGTGTTAGCATACCGTGCTGATAAGTGAATGACATCCTGTGCCTTAAACAGGTGTCTCCAACGGTGCCTCTGAGATATAGGGCACCTCTTAGAGTATCTAGCCTTACTGGGTAATGCGGGGCTCTGCCGTGGTGGACTATTACTTTCTAGCTCAAACAGAAAGCGGACAGAACCGCTTTATAAAAAAAGGAAAGGGCTCCAGAAAGCGGATAAACCGTTTCGAAGGGCCTAAGGTGAGATACGTCAGAAAAAAGGTGCGCGCCGAAACGAGTGAACCGTTTCAAAGGTAGCTCCCTAGTCACTGCCGAGAGGAGGGCATGACGGATCTAAAAAACCCTGTCTGCTCGTCATACTCTCAGGAAGGAAAAAGGGACATCAGAACTACATATTGTCGTGCCCTTTCGTGTCCGGTAGCGACACGAGTAAGAGAAGATGTAAGAACTCTCCCCCAATCTGGTATCGGATTCATTAGAAGTCTGATCCTTTTGGGAGGGATATAAAAAGGTGTGAGCCACAATAGACCGAGCGGTCGCAGTGGAGGGCGTAAAAAGTCCACTCACTTTAAACCTACACCCTTCTTGAAATAAGGACAATAGAAGAAATTGACACTCGTAAAACTAGACAATATTATGGTGATCAAACATTCTTATTTAAAATTCAAAATTTTAAAATTAATTGTCTGGAAGTCTTCGTTTCACCTCGTAATACTCAACACGGTCGTACATTCGCTCCAAGTTTTAGAAGATGCAACTATGGAAGGCATTCTCCAGTCGAGAGAATCATTGGAGGTGCAAACCGTTATCTTTCAGTTCCTCATTGCTGCGTTCAAACATCAAATGAAATCAGTGAATCTGTGATGTGTGTAGGATGTATGGCTAAGTAATGCGACTTTCTGTTATGAGAGACTTCACTATTTTAATGCTAGAGTTATCATAATTTTGAAAGTATTGCAAGTTTTTTTGTATTGTATTTTGCTTGTGTCCTAATCATTTAGTATGTTCTGTATTTATCATATAAGTTAGTATCTAATTTATAAGTGAGTACTAGTAATTGTAACTGGGGCTGCCCGTGAATAAATAAATAAATAAATAAACAGGATTTTCTAGTATGGTAAAAGTAATGGTGCAATAAAAACCATTTTTTATTATTATTTTTTTGAACTATTACACTATTTAGGGGGAGTTGCAATATGCTAAAACTAAAAGTTTAATAACCATGTTTTTACCTGCTGAATTAGATGCCTGTACCCTAAAGAAGTATGTCCTAAAAGGTGTTAGGTTTTTCGCTTCATAGGTGGTTAGCGCACCCTGATAAACATTGGAAAATTGGCTAGGATCATCAGGTGATTCAGGACTCATTTCTAACCTATAAAAGTATTAGACGTTTTTAAGGCCTCCTCCATTTGTTTTGATATTTTTTTTAATAATTCGAACTTGCAAATTATTCGTACCGAATCGAATATAATTATTTGAATCGAATAATTCGTATTTTCAAATTATTCGAAAGTTATTGAATTATTTAAAATGTTTTGAATAATTCTTAACATTTCAAAAAAATTCTTGGAAATGTCTGGAAGCTTTGAGTTATTCAAAATATGAACAAAAAATTTGAAATATTGACAAATTATTCAAATGTTTTCGAATTATTCGAAATTTTCGAATTATTCAAAAGTTTCAGAATTATTCGAAAATAATAATTCTGAAACTTTAGAATAATTCGAAAAATTTTCGAATAATTCGAAACCTTTTCATATAATTCGTATTTTTGAATTATTTGATTCGAATAATATTAGAATCGATTCGATTCGAACACGTTTTCTCAATCAAAAATGACCAGATTTTAGTTCCACAAACATAAAAATTGAGACATGAAATATTAATTTTAGGAGCACATACCTATATTCAGTAACAGGAGCTCCATTATTACAAGGTTCTTTCCATTCTACACTAACGTGGAACGGCGATCTACAAGTTAAACTAAGGTTATCGGGTGCTCCTGGGGGTGCAGCTCCTGATACTACTTTTAGGGTTTCTGACCAACTACCAGCACATATCCTACAAGAAAAAAAATAATAATAAAAATAACTTTTCTACAACCAAGCGAATAGTGCACTTTTCGAGGAGCAAGCGTTTTCTTACTTTGTCGCTCGCCGCAAAGTAACCAAAACGCTCGCTGAGTAACCATGGAAACCATAATAAAAAAACTGTTTTTAACTATTGCTTTTGACAGTTGAGTGTGTTTTTAAGCTGTCAAATTTAATGTTATCAATAATCATTAATTTTTACCAATTGTTTTTATAAAATCTGCGGTTGTAGAAAAAATCTTGTGTGTAATTCGAGTGCAAAGTGACATTGCTGCTCTCACAAGATACTCAAGCTTCTTGCTCAGAGCGGCAATGTATCACTTTGCAGTCTTAATACACAAATAGCTATTAAGAGCCCCACAGACTATCGTTCTTTTTAAACTTTTTAATCGCCGATTAAGACTGCTCAGTCGAACGATTAAAACTTTTATTTCCCTACACTTAATTTAATTTTAAACCGTCTTCGTCGCCGAAAGCTGCAGTCATTTACCGAAAAACGTAAATGAAGCGTGTTGTTACAAGAATGACGATTAAAAACCGTTCTGCACCACACATTCCGTTTTTAAATGAAGACGAACGAATCGACGATTAAGATTTCAAGCGCGTCCAGAAATTTTCACCGACGGTGTTATGTTCGGTTTTCGCCCACAAACTGGCAATGTTAATCGACGTTTTGATCGTCACGATTAAAACTACTTAAAAAGAACGGGGTCTGAGTCTTGAGTCTTCATGCTTTTTGTTAAAACTATGACACCCAAAATTTTTGGAAATATTCTAAGGATAAAAAGCGCACCAAATGTATTTACCTGTTTACTGCTCTCACTGCAAACTCATATTCTTGACCTGGAATGATGCCTTGAGATACCGTGCACTCGGTTTCTTTACTTTTATGAACTATGAGTCGGCTGGAGTCGGGATTGGTCTGGAAAGTAACAACATTAATAAATACATAAATAAAATTTAAACTTTTGTGCAGGATTTCCATGTATCAGATTATAAAAAAGAAACATAAACAGTCAAAAATTATTGTTTTTATTCTTTAACTTAATTAAAATTAATTACCATTTCCAGTTCGTAATCTAAAACAGGCGCGCCACCATTGTAATCGGGTTCCGTCCACCTAACTGTCAAAGCGTCAGGTCTCGGTTTTCCGACCAACTTAGGAATTCCACATCTTCCAGGTCCGATTGCTTCTGTGGTTACAGTGCAAGGATCTGAAGGACAACTTTGGCCTCCTGAAGCAAAGAAAAATAGTTAAAATTATACATAGTATTTACTAGACATTAGTGTACCGGGTGTCCCAAATTTGATTCTCATCATTGGGATCTCGGAATCTTGATGATATACGAGGTCGGTAAAGTTGCGCAATTTAATGCTGATCAAAATGCCACCTTAAAAGTTTAAAAGTTTTAAATACTTCCGAAGATTTTTGAAAAAGAAAACGAATATTCGCGATTTCATTTTTATTTTTTATGACTCTATTTAAATAGATATAACAAAAAAAACATTCTCCTTGCTACTTTTTCTGTTCTACAAAACAGTGTGTGTGATTTACAGACCGACGTTTCGTCTTTGAGCTGCCATCATCAACTTTGTTTTTTACGGCCCTGAATTTTTTATTATGGATTTTAAGAGCTTCTAAGGTCCCAAAACCAATGATGTACCGCACTTATTCGAAAAGTTTATATTAATGGCAATTTCCATAAAAATAAGGTGTTAGAGAGACAGAAAATAAATTTTTGGTAGGATCTTATTGGGAAAACATTAAAATGATGTTTTCAATTTTTTTTTTAAGCGACGTTGTATCTCTTCAAGTTTTTAAGATCCCAATGATGAGGCTCGAATTTGCACAAGCAAATTAATTCCCTGTTATACTAAATTTTATAAATATTGGTACAAATGTTATTAAATTTTGCAAGTAAACTAAGAAAAACAGTGTTATTATTATTATACCAAGCATATAGACAGTTAAGCAATGAACTAACCAATCGTATAAGAGATGCAAAGAAAACTACGAGCGTAATCTTATAGCAGCAAAAGTAATAAAATTTTTACAGATACGTCAAAAGCTCTCTTCAATCAAGAGTTAGTACACCCATACTTAAGAGTCAGAACAAGGACATCATTAGTGACCCAAAAATAATAGCGTCAGTATTTGCAAATGAATTCGGAATGCTTATAAGGAGGAGCCGCCAATGGACTTGAAGTTGTCCCGATACACCAAGAAATGATGTGTCTATAACTAATATTGACATAAGTGAGGAAAAAGTGGTGAAGGCAATAAACAAATGAAGACTGACTGTAGTCCAGGACCGGATGGTACACACCCGTTTTCCTCAAGAATAGCCCTTCCAAATTAAGCCACTGACATCTCTACAAACTTCCAGAATGAGGAAAAATCCCAAGTGACTGGAAAAGTCCATAATAATTCCAATTTACAAAAAGGGAGATAAATTTAATCCTCAAAATTACCGACAGATTAGCCTAACATGTATTCCGTGTAAAATACTAGAAAAATTGATAGTGGAGGAATTGACAGGTTTTTGTATTGAACATAATATAATTACAGAAAATCATCATGGATTCCTGCCAGGCAGATCAGCTGTGTCAAATCTTCTGGAATCGTAAACTCGTGGACAAAATCAATGGATAAAAGGGAACCAGTTGATATTATATACTTGGACTTTAGTCGAGCATTTGACCAAGTTTGTCATAAAAAATTATTACAAAAACTGGAATGGTATGGTATACGTGGGAGGCTGTTGAGTTGGATCGAGGATTTTCTTACAAACAGAACTTGCTCTGTCAGAATTGAAACGGGATACTCACGGGAATACGGGGTGACAAGTGGAGTGCCTCAGGGTTCAGTTCTGGGCCCCCTCTTGTTTAACATATTTATCTCTGACTTGCCGAAGTGTATTAAGTCCAACGTCTCTTTGTATGCAGATGACACGAAAATCTGTAACAATCCCATAACAAGCATTGACATCCTGGAAAATGACTTGCTTACTATAGAGAGATGGTGTGAAACTTGGTTGCTAGACTTGAACGAAAATAAATGCTCTGTTCTGCATGTTGGCTTTAGTAACCCCTGCAGTAATTTCTATTTAAAAAATAGTCCTATTAAAACAGTACAGACACAGGAGGACTTGGGGATCTTGATAAGCTCAGACATGAAGTGGGCGTCCCATATTGGAAAAATCGTCAAAAAAGCCAACGCTGTGTCCTACATGGTGTCTCGTGCATTTAGAAACATGTCTCCTGAATTTTTGGAAAAAATCTATAAGACCTACATTCGTCCAATACTTGAGTATGCGGCACCAGTCTGGAATCCATATTTTGTTAAAGACATCCATGCTCTTGAACAAGTTCAAAGAAGGATTACCAAATTATCACCTGCCATACGATATCTGAGCTATGAAGAAAGGTTAAAAATATTAAACTTAACTACCCTTAGAGAACGCAGAACGCGTGGAGATCTAATAGAGACCTATAAAATCCTCAACCGGCATTACTCCGTAAATTTGAGTTTCTTTACACTTAATAACGATAGAAGACTACGGGGTCATCAGTATAAACTCGTTAGTGAGCGTTTTATTAAATTATGTCGTCAGCACTTCTTTTCTAATAGAGTAATTCGTAACTGGAATGCTTTGCCAAATGAATGTGTTAGTGTTGAGACAATAAATTCTTTTAAAAATCAGTATGACAGACTCTGTAAATAATAGTGTATATAAACTAGTGTAAATAATAGTGTATAGATACTAGTGTAAAAATAGTGTAATAAAACAAGTTTAAACGGCAACGCCGCCTAACTTAACTGTTAATAATAATAATAATTATTATTATTATATATCTGGGTTATTTAAAGCAGTAAAAGTGCTATATGTTCTTTATTGGGGGTAATTTTAAGATATTAGATTTTCAGTAAAATATTGATAACTATGTGACTTACCTGCTGATGCACAACTAACTCTTAATTGGTAAGTAGTTCCTGGAGTCAGGCGATCACAAACTGCTTCGGTGTCAGAGCCACAGTAGACTTGTTCGTAGCCGCTGCCAGAATTGACTTCTAGAATGTATCTGAAACAAGGAAATAAGTATAAAGCGGGTTTTACAAGGCAAGTCTTTATTTCAATTTATTGTTACAATAAATTGCAAAGGTTTATTTCACCAATATTTTGTGAATGTAGTACGTTTTACACGGCCAAATTTAGGCTCAACAAGTTGTTGCAACAATATTCAGGATTGGCACGGTGCGCGATGACAACGCCATCTGACAGCTGCATAAAATCATGCTTCAAAGCTGTAAGATTACTTATAAAATTTATTTATTTTTTGTAAATAAATATATGTAAACCTGGTCAGCACTGTGAAAGTAAAGTGTAACATGAATAGTGAATAAACGATTTTAAAGCGTAGAAAGTAAGTATAAAAAGTGTCTGGTTTTAATAAAAAAAAGTTCTTGGAGTTTTGTAAAATCAAACTCAGGACCTTCGTGCTGCTGGACAAACATTATAAATACATATCAATTTGCAGGCTATTTATGAATCAACTAACCTTTCAACTAAGATATTTTTATTACCTGACACGGGTAAACCAGGACATGTAAGCCATCGTTTTAAGTCCCGGAAATGTATAAAATTTGCAGTTACTATTACTGCCAGTATTCTTACATTCAACTACACAACAACTACTATGCCCCATTTTTAATATTTTATCTAATTATTTACATTTAAATCAAGCCATACACTGCGCACTTTGCCAATAACAGCAGCGAGACATCTATATCTTTAACACTCGAATATATTCTACCTAGAGGCAGCCTTGCCACTCGGCAGTTCCAATAGCGTGCGAAAAGAGAAAGCGCCAATAAGTCTAATCCCTTTTTATCACGCTCTGCGTGCTGGGTATATATCCCGTTTAATCAGCTCGCGCAGCAAAGGAGAAGGGGATTAAAATATTGGCGCTTTCTCACTCACACATCAAGTGTCAATAGATTTAACCAAAATTGCTGCAATAAATTACAAGTTCTATTAGCTATATGGTACGTTTCACAATAATTCGTTGATTTCTTAACAGCAATAAAATTTAAATTACAACCCTCAGTGGAAAATCCAACCATAAATAGGTTGCCTGACAAATATCTATTGTGTAAGCACCGCACCTTTTGAAAGGGTACAGGTGCTGATTACCTACTAATATTAATAGTTTAGGTTAGCTAATTTGGATGCTCAATAACACACCCGAAAATACCTTGACAAACTCCAAACGACTGATGAACTAAGACGAAAAGACTCTGCTTATATTCAACACCTGCAATTTGCCATAATATTTAATATATATAATATTAACATAATATACCAAAAAAAAGGTACAATAATAAATAAAGAAAATTTTAGGTCCCACCTACATGCGGGTACCCAAAGTATATTGAGTTTTACTTTTTTAAAGTAGCAGGTAAAACGAGAAATCAACAAAATATTGTGAAACGTACCATACCTAAATTATTTTTTTTTAAAAAAATTGGGGGAAAATTTTTGGGGCTATTTACCAATATATTCGGGTAAACATGCCTTGTTAAGTGGGCTTAAGTGAAGACGTACAGTGGTTGGTTAAATAATATACACATACAGTATTATTAAAACTGTATTGGTAATGAATGTCAAATTGCATGTATAACAACAAACAGCTTAGAATTCTATAGCAAAAATGTTGATTTTATTGAAATGAAAAAGAAAAAATCTCTAAAAATTACCCTTTTCTTAGGTTGAAAAAAAGTATCTCTATTCAAAATTTTATTATAGTATGTGGCAAAAAACTAAGGTCTTCGATACAAAACATATGGGGATTAAAAATTAGCTACTTACTTAGTAATCTCAGCTCCTCCAGTGTTACTAGGAGGCTCCCATTTTAACCTAAAGGAATATGCGTGTATCCTACCCTTGACTATGGGTTTGGAAGGCCTATCGGGTCTGTCGGGCTTTGTTCTTAAAGTGACTTCCTCGCTCCAGGGCGAAGTACCACCTTCGTTACTAGCTCTTAACCTAAAAAAAAAGATTACAAATTGTGGTTTTAATATGAAATGAATGTAACACTGGTCAGTTGCCACTGTAACCACGGTTACTGATTTTTTGGACCAACGCGATACATTTTAGTTCTGTAGTTTTTGCTTTCGTCACTCCTAAATGAAAATGTCCCGATTTTAAATAAGTAAAAGAATCATAAAATGGAACCCCTATACACCTAAATAAGCATTGCTATGAACAGCAACAAAATTTATTCATCACAATGGTCCGGAAAAATCGAGAGTTAAGCTAACGTAGTCACTATAAAATAAAAAATTATAAACACTTTTTCCCTTTTTTAACGTTCTTTATTGAATTACTATAATATACAATAATTCAAAAGGCTATCGACCGTGGTCCTTCCGCCTTTGTAATTAAAACATATAGACTTTACTTTCATATATACAATTAGGCAGTCTAACGAACTGTCAACAACAGCTGATTTCATTCTCTTGGGAAAAGGTTTTTTCATTTGGTTTTTATAAGCAAATGTGCAATTTAAGGGTTTTTTTTTGAAGTTAATAATTATAATCCCCCTTTATTTTGTTTTTAATAAACTGTGCTAATAGAAAAGAATGAGTGGGTTTTTAAGGATTCCTTCTATTTTAAATAAGAATGATGTTTTACGGAATCTATCGACAGTCTGTTTAATAGTTTGTAACAAGGGTTTTAAAAGAATACGAAAAAAATGGAAAATCATAAATATTGCTTTGCATGCGAAATTAAAAAAAATAATGGAAAAAAATTTTTGTTTGATTTTTTAAATGCTTAATAATAAACAGTCTATTATATATGTTAGGGTTTTAAAAGAAAGCAGATACGACCGGTTTAAGGGAAAGGCCGAAGATATGGCCTCAGAAGAAACATCTGGTTCCTGAAAAAGGCCCCCCTAGCCCCCATGCCCCTAGACCGGCAGAGGGGGGCATGACGGATCTAATCGTCTGCTCGTCATACTTTCTAGGAGACAGAGACACCAGAATACATATTGTGCTCATGTCCGATAGCGACATGAGTAAGAGGAGATGTAAGAACTCTCTCTCCCAATCTGATATCGGATTCATTGGGGAAATCTGATCCTTTGGGGGAAAAAAAAAAAGGTGTGAGCTAAAAGGGGGGGAGCAGTCGCAGGGAGGGTGAAAAAAACCCCCCTCACTTTAAACCTACTTACCCCAGGGATATAAAGGGTTACTTAATTATATGGTAGGTACTAAATATAGTACTACTTTATTTCGAGAACAGAAAAGTGTACTAGACAAAGGGGTTCCCCCTTTTCAGCGATCATTAAATCAAAATGCATGTGGTGTCATTACTGATGTAATGGTCAAGTCTGTTATAATTTTTAGGTTTTTAAGAATCAAATAAACACAAAATTAATTTCTCCAATACCACTTAGAAGAATAAAACAAAAATTTTGTATGAAATTAGTATATTATCTTTAGTTGTGTTCTCATTACTTTATAGCCTCATTCATAAGCTACTAGGCCATGAAATATTCACCTGATAAAGCTCTACTTTATGACCTAAATATCTTTTAAAAAAATTTATAAATTTTTTATATTTAAGTTTTTTTTTAAAACTTTACACCCACCTATAAAAAAACTTAATAATCAGATACCAGCTCCCCCCTTTCAAGCAAAAAACCTAAATAAAGAATAGTAAATAATTTTTTAATTTAAAAACTAACCCCTTTTTAAAATGTGAGTTGAAACAAGTCCCCGGCCACATTTCCCAAAACGGGGTTTCCCCCGATTCGACACATTTTAATACTGTATGTTCTACAAAGTAATATTTATTTAAACCCCAATTTAAATTTAAATGGTTGGTACAGTGGTTTTTAATTTTTTAAAAGACCTTGTCTTTAAAAATTTTTTTTTATCCAAAAACTTCATACTATGTGCAGGAACATAAAACAATGGTTTTATTTTTTGTGTGTAAAAAAATTTGTTTTTAAAAGCAGACAAAAATCCATTTGGGGTAACTTTTTAAAGGGGGGGAAATCATCAGGATTCATACTTAAATCCGATTTTTTTAAAAAAAGGGGTCCAAAAAATTAACCCGGGGAGCTTTTTTCAAAATTTGCGGCATCCGCTTTTTTAGCTTGTAGCTTCACAAAATGGGGCGCTCATGATTGATTCTCTATAAGTACCATTACTAAGATCAAATAAAAAATATATTTAAAAAAATCACTTTAAACTATTTTAAACCAAAAAAACACTATAAAACAGGACAATGCACAGGTAGGTTAAATTGCTAAGGGGGGTTTTTGTCCTCCAGCAAGTTTGTTTACCATAATCAGCTGTTTTGTTAGCCCCGCCTAATTAAAATTTCGATAAGATTGATAAAATATAAAACACACATTTGATATAAACAAAAATCAAATTTAAACAAAAAAAAATTACTAAATGTCCCTGTTCTGTATTTTTTTCCCTAGGGTGGATTGAGGGTGTCTTGCACCTGGGAAAAACATCTGGATTGGTTTAGGCAGTATGGCGTGAGTAGGTTGATGTTATTTTCATTTGCAGCGAAACTGTTACCAATTTCAGTTTTTCCTCAATTGTTTCTATATTCACAGCTCATAAAGAAGATATTAGATGGATTGTGAAGTCTGTTGTTAGGGTGACGAATCTTGTTTTTTCTCGGGGCTTTGCTCCAACCAAATTTCAGTGCTGATGGTTTGCAATTTGGTAAAGGGGATGTCCATATTCAATAATTGGTCTGCAGATTAATTGGTAGATTTTTGTAGCTGTATCTCTACTTATGCCTTGTGATTTGTAGGTGGAACGAAAAATGTTTAGCTCACTTATTGTGGATTTTTTAACTGCAGCTGAGTGGACATTCAAGTTTAGTTTATCCCGATATTTTGCCGTAGACAGGGCTGCAAGCGATGTTGATACATTGTAAGTAATGGTGAGTTTGGTCGAGGGTATGATTAAATATGACATCTGTGACTTAGTCGATTTGGCTTGAGTCTCCATTTGTTAAACCACTGAACAGTGTTATTTAAAAGTTGTTGTAAATTTTCTGTACTTTGTTTTACCGTTTTGCCATGAGAGACTAGAGCTGTATCGACTCAAATTGTAGTACATAACTCACTGGAGAAAAATGATCTTGGACCTTTCTTGGTGATTGTAGATATCAGAACAGTATATGTTTATAAAAATGGTGACAGTGGGGATCCTTGGGGGGAGGCCTTTGCTCAGGTGTGAATTCTTCTGATATGCTGTCATTCACTTTTACTGTTAAAATGGTTTGAGAATTTTATTAATGAGATGGATTATTGTTTTGGCAGTCGGCAAGGTATAGTTTGTATAACAGGCGTGGTACCAAAAAACTTTTCAAGGTTTTTTTTTTGTCCTGAAGAGAACTGAAGATTTTTTTTTATTAAGTTTACTTGCCTCTACATTATTTTTTAAAAAAAAAAGGGGGTGAGTGGTGGAGTTTTTACTTTTAAAACCGAACTGGGTATCCTGGAATTGTATGACTGTTTGGGATTCCACTTTTCTCTTAACTATGCTCTCGGGTTTTTTCCAAGTACTGGGAGTTAGGTGATAGGGCGGTAGTTAGCAGGTTAGAGGATCCATATTTGGCTTAGGAATGGTTATTATCGACCCTTTTTACCATTCTGGCGGCACATAGCAATGTTTAAGACAAAAGTGGTATTTCTTAAAATGTAGTGATGAATATTTGTGTTAATTTTTTTCAAATGAAATTTTGTGAGTCGGACCTAGAGCATTGTTTTTTCCTCTTTTTACCATGTTGAAATAGTCTTCTTCCTCGATGATAATATCGTCTTTGGAGGGTCTGTAAAGAAGTATTCTTGATACCAATTTTCCACGACGGCAAATTGGTTTTGGTCGAAATTATGGTCCTCCAAAGCTGATATGCCTTTTTGTAATGGACTGCAAAAAACCACATTTCTCTTTGGTGTTTGCAGTTTTTTTATTCTTCAAATTTGGTATGATGTTACTTCTATTTTTGTACTTGGAGGCTTTTTAATTTCGGTCCAATAGTTTTTTCCCCTCTTGTTGTTAATATTTTGCATGTTGTTATCCATTTAGGTCTTAAATTGATTTGTCAAAAACCTTATGTTTTTATTGAAAAAATTTCTAATTTTTATTTTTTTTTTATTTTTTTTAGTGACGTCCTACAGCAACAAAAATTTTTAATGCCTAAAAGAAGTTGAATTTCCCGTCAAAAATTTTTTGTGCTTCACCCGCCCTTCGAAGACCTTTAAAAACGAAAATTTTTCATGATTCAATAAAACAGGTTCTGAAACACCTACGTAAATAAAAAAAAAAGAGAAAGCACGCCTTTTTATTCCTCAACAAGTCTAGCAGGGTGAGATGTAAAAAAAGGAAAAAGCCAATTACTCCTCCTCCCCCCTCTTGAGCGCCAAGGCCCTTAGCAACAAATTTCTTGATACTTGTTTATTCGATTATCCTATACGGAATCATTTTTTTTGCTACCTTATCATAAAGTTAGCATTGATAACGATTTACCGGAGATCGGTTTGAGTAACCAAATCGTCTCTTTGGCAACTAATTAATAACAAAAAGCAACAAACTTTGATGTACTTTTTATTTCTATTATATAATTCAACGAGTTCGAAGAACGAGTGAAATTTGTATTACAAGCTTGTTAATTTTTATGTACGAGCGGCATTTAGGGAGAATATTTCTAGAATGAAGAAATATGGGAGTATTATACTATTAAAATTGTTTTTTTTTCATACAATTTTTAATTTCGTGCAACATAATTAAAACTATAACTGAAATCGTTTTTTTAATTACTTTATCTATTTCTTCATCGCGTACATGACTCAATCGACTCATTTTGACTGATTTTGACGTTTCTTATTGACAATACAAACAGGTTCGATTGTGTTCTGTGTTTGTAAGTAAGTGAAAATACCATGTTGTCTAGGCAACGTAAAATTTCCGCTGAAATTTTAACGTGTCTTATGGAAAAATTTATAAATGACTGAAATATTGCGCTGATATTTAATTGAACAACACTTCGGCACAGTCTGTCTCAAAAAGTCGTGTGGTCAGTACACTGTTGCCAGTGGCAAACCAGTATTGACAAATATTCAGATCGGGAAAACAATTGTACTGACTGTTTTATATTGTTGTCAAACATATACGTCGTTGGTAAAATGATTTTTTCTCTGCGGGTTCTAAAAGCTCCTAAGTAGAAGATGAGAACTGGTACATTTTTACCGACAGCGAACATACCGTATATGTTTTAATAACAGTATTTCAGATTCAGATTCTTACCTAAATGTATAATCACTATAACAGCTAAGCCTCTGGCATACGTAGGATGTTTCACGGACCGTTGTAAATGTTTAGGTGGCCATATTTGGTTTTTAGGTCGTTCATTTGAAGGGTGTACTCTTCGTCTTTAGGCCGATGATTCCATTTGACGTGAAGGGTTGATACTGTCGCCTCTACTAAAGTTGGTGGGTCTGGTTGGGCTGGAGGATTATCCGTTGTCCTGTCAAAAGAAATGATAAAATTTTAATTTATCTAGTTCTTGGCTAACTAATTGACTTGTTTAATTAAACCAGTTGTTAAGTTAGACTAGTTTTTACAAAATCTTAATTTTCTCGAATTCAATGCATTTTTCGCAAAAATATATGTAAAGTGCTTTTTGTAGAAAACAATTTTTTTTTTATTAAAAAGGCACCATTTAAATATGAAAAAAAAAATATTGCAAAATATCGACAAAAAATGAATTTAAAAAGAAAAAAAAACAAAAACCGCTTTTTATATTTATGTTCACATTTTTTTCTGTGGCGAGGTATATTAAAACTTTTAGAATAAGCGGCCAAAAGCGTTTTCATTTAAAATTAGAATAGAATTTTAATATGTTTTTGCAATTTTTTTTAATCCGATTTTTTAAAACAAGTATTTTTATTTAAAGAAAGTTATTTCATAAGGTTATTTTTATAATAAAACGTATTTTATATTGTAGCATGGAAAGTTTTAGTATTTTGTTAAATCTATAATGATGTTATCATAAATTAAATTATTGTGGTTTTACATTATTGTTATGTTTTATAAAAGGGGTAATAGAAACCCTTTTAAATTTCTGAAAAACTTTTGAACATTAGAAGGAATGTCTATAAAATGTTATATATTTTTAAAAATAATGCGCAGGGGTAAACTGTAAAAATGCAAGCAATCTTAAAATATCTGAGGAGGACCTAAATGAAGATATAGGCTATAAAACAGACACTGTTTTTAATATGTTATAGTTTTTAGATAATTTTAATACATTTTTTATTAAACATAACATTTTTGTTTTTATTTATATATAACTACAATGATTTTTTACTATAAAACCATTATAGATTTAACAAAAAACTGAAAGTTTTCATGGTACATTATTAAACTATATTTTATTTTAAAAATAACCTTATGGAACGACTTTTCTTGGGTAAAAATGCTTTTTTTTAAATAACCTAATATAAAAGAAAATATGGCAAAAACTGACAAACTATTGTAAAACTCAAAAATCATATCTCTGTTAAATTTAAATGAAAAGACTTTTAGCAACGCTAATTTTAAAGGTTTTAACGTCAGCTTTCATTTTTGTAAAGCAGTGAATATTTTCGGAATAATTTAAAATTTTTGAAGAAATGACAAATTTACTCTGTTTTGAAAAACAAAAACCTACTCAAAAAATACAAAGGCGTAGAAGGGCCACACCAATTTTTATTTTTATTTTCAGTACAAAATCCGACTTAGATTTCAGAATTCCGACTCAGATCTCGGAATAACGACTTAGATCTCGGAATTCCGACTTATATCTTGGAATTCCGACTTAGATTTTGGAATTCCGACTTATATCTTGGAATTCCGACTAGAATCTAATCTTAGATCTAAGTCGAAACTCCAAGATCTAAGTCGAAATTCCGAGATCTAAGTCGGAATTCCGATTCAGACCTCAGAATTCCTACTTAGATCTGTAAGTCGGAATGCCGAGATATAAGTTGGAATTACGAGATATAAGTCAGGATTCCGAGATCTAAGTCGGAATTTGTACTGAAAATAAAAATAAAAATTGATGTGGCCCTTCAACGCCTTCGTAATAAACCATAATCAATAATAAAATTGCTCTTACAAATTTGTTTTTTTATTCAAAATAATAGTCAATAGCTTTTAAGGCTAATACATAGCTATACAACAAAAATATAAGGGGGAGAAATTCAGTACACTAATTTATGAATTTAAAATTAAACCGAGCAACTAAAATTAAAAAATGTACCTGTAGGTGACAGAATCCGAATAGGCGCTCTTGCCAACTTCGTTTACTACGGCTAATCTAAATTTGTAGGCAGTGGCAGGTTGAAGTTTGGACAGATTGAATTGCGTCCGACTTCTGCTTTTGTGAACTTCCTCGAATTCACCACCCTTACCGGCATCGTATTCCAGGCTATAGAATAAAATTCTAGCGCCATTGTCATTTACTTGATTCCACCTTAAAGCAATGACAAAAAATTAATAATTTACACCAATCAATACTTTAATAGTATATTACTTATCAAGTACAGAAAAGTGGAATTTTAATTGACAAGTATGGTAGGTTTAAATCCGAGCGAAGCGAGGATTTAAATAGCATACAAGTCAAGTAAAATCACTTTTCTGACGAGGTGCGTACACTATTTTTTCGTATTTTGATAATAGCTTATTTTGCATTTCATATTAAAATCAGTTTATAATAATAGTTACTGAGAAAATCTAAAAAAACTTAGTAGTCTGACGTCCAAGTAACTTGGCAATTTAAACCTAGACAGGATGTTGTTTTTCGTAATTAACAATCATCTTTAAAGAGCGATTTTTTAACAATAATAAAATTATCGAAATGGCTGATGAAAACGACTCGGAAGATATCTTAAATGCAGACCAGAAAGCTTCTTCCAGTTTACTTTCAGTAAAAGCTAAGGAAAGGTATAAAAAAGAGTGTAATATGTTTTGCGAATGGAGAAACTCCAAGAGATTTAAAGGGATTGACGAAAACTTAATGTTGGCCTATATTTACGAAAAGGTAGGGTATTTTATATGGTTAAAGTATTGTACATAGGTAATAATTTTGTTATTTGTTTTGGGCAAAAGTCTTTTAAGCTTCTAGTTTATGGGCTAGATACTCTATGATCAAAAGCACTATACAAATCAATGAAAATAAGAATATTTTAAAATATAAAAAGGTAATAGCTTACTTGAAACGCCAAAATGACAAATATGAACCTAAATAATTAAAAGTTTTGACAATGGAAAACGTCACAACGTTTCTGAATGAAGCTCCAGACGACACATTTCTGTTAATGAAAGTAGTTTTAATTTTGTGCTGAATGTTGCATGTCGGCGTGCAGAGTTATCCAGTTTAACAACTGAAGACATAGAAGATACCGGAATAATGTTGGTTGTAATGTTACGCTATACCACAACAAAGAAAAAACGTGTATTTACCGTGGGCTCAGACTGCAATGGGTATGAAATCTATCATAAGTACTTATTATTAAGGCCCAAAACAGTAAGCCATAATCGATTTTTTCTGTTTTATCGTTATGGAAAATGTACAGTACAGCCAGTTGACATTCATACTTTTGCAAAAATTCCACAAAAAATTGCGGAATATTTAAAACTTCCTGATGCTTCAAGTTACAACATCTGCCACTTTTCTTTCGGACAGTGGCGCTGATAATCAGTTTCTCAAACGGCATGGTGGATGGCGATCCACAACCGTAGCTGAAGGATACGTGGAGGAAAGCATTGGTAATAAAATAAAAATTCCAAAAGGATATTTAACAATTTCCAATTGGGACTAACCCAAGAAGTTCCTATAGGAATTGTGGTAAATGAAAAAAATGTTCAGCAACAATTGGTTATTACAGCGGGGTCAAAAGTTATAACCTCTTTTAACTTAGACAATTGTTCTTTTAATATTTATAGTCACACTGTTTAAAATAAACGTTTTTTTCTTGTTAAATTGTGTTTTAATGAAGTAATGGTTGCCATGCTGTAAAATGGTCTATCACTGTTTGATTTTGAGGTCTGTAATGTAGCATTATTGTACAAAATGCAACAAAAAATTATTATTTTTTAAATATTTTGGAATATTTCTCTCATTACAATTCAATTTTCGATGTTGTCCTTTTTCATCGCTTTCTGTCCAAACTAACATAGCAACTGTTATAAAGTTGGTAATAATCAATTTTTAAACAGATAATAGGCTATATTTATGACACTTACGCTAGTAGGGAGGGGCTTGTCCTTTTAAAAATTAAAATGATAAGGAGCCCGGCAACTTATCATATTTACCGTTTGGCAAGACGTTGTTTTCTATACTTACCTAAGTTGTAATGAATTCTTAGTCTTGGCTCCTAGTTTGGGGGGTTGGGGTTGGTCAGGTTCGCAGGGGGGTGTCACAAACTTAATCGGGTCCGTCGCATACCCCTGTAATTCGTCTAAATGCACCTGAAGACATACCGAGTATTCTTGACCAGGTTTTAGATCCTAAAAAAAATTCAATTTCGTAGAATTATAACCCTACAAATACAGATTTTCCTATTAAAATTTAAGCCGCGAGACAGCAAGGATTTCAAGTCTGGAGTGCAAGCGAAAAGAGAGCCTTTTTTGCATAAAATTGTTAATGGAATATTTGACTGCCACGTTCTGTTAGAAAAAATAAACTTTTGAGTACTAAGTCGGCATACGAGATCTAGGCATCTTTTCTCTGTAACTACCCACCGAACAAAAGAACAGCTGTAAAAACCTGGTTTCAAATATTTTTTTTTCTAAGAGGAAATGCGTTTTAAAAGGCAAATGCGTCAAATAAAAATATATTTTTATTTTTAAATGTTTTTTTTTAATTTGTTAAGGAGGTATCACTATTATTACATGCTTAAGTAACATTAATTAGGGGGACTTGCCACATAAACTACCTACCTGTATTCGACATGAATGCGAAGATCCGTTATAAATTGACTTAAATTTCATTTCTCTACTCTTATCACTAAGAAGAACCTCGTACCGCAGATCCGTTTCTGAGATATCGATTTCGTTGGTGCCGCTGTCGTTGCTTGCCGACTCAGAAAGGCGCAATGGCGGCGCCCATTGCAGTAAGGCACTACGGGAGCTCAGTTCTGATACCTAAAAGAAATAATATAAACATAATTATTTAAAACATAGTTATTTTTTTGTTGCATTTTCGGTATCTTTTTGCTTTTCTCGCTATGTAAAACGTGAAAAAAATCGCATATCTATAATCGGGCCATTTTAATTTCAGAATGACGTAAACAAAAACAACTGAACAAAAGGTCTCGTTATTGGTCAAATGCGTTTGTAACTATGCTTATTGGCTTTTTGGACCAAAAAGCCAGTCTTAGGTTCGTTTTTATGGGGTATAGTTTGGCAAGTTAAAAGGTTTTCCAAAAAACAATAAATATACCTGAATAAAACCAAAATTTTGTAAAGACTATTTCACTAAAGTGTTTTACACTGGCAAAATGTCGTATACCTCAATAAATAAGCCGGAAAATGTAGAAAAGTTGATAACAAGTTCCGATTTGATTTTTTTTTTGTTTTTTCGTGTTCTGTAGACCTTCAGGATCATTCTTTACCACTAACATTTGCCTTGCAATAAATAATGAAAAAAAAATAGGGTAGTTTTTCCACCCCAAATAATCTCGACTAGTAAAACTGATTAAACATTTTTAAAATTCAAAATTTCACCTCGGAAATCGCCTGTCGGAGGTTTTAGGGGTCGCTGATTACGAATCAAATATCGTGTGAGGGTGGTTGCACCCCATCAAAACCACCCCCAAGAGTTACAGAAATGAAAAAAATTTGAAAATGAGAAATTTTGAAAATTCAAAATTTCACTTCGTAAATTGTCTCTCAGGGGTTTTCGGGGCCGCTGGTTGCAAATCCGCGACCAAAAATCATGTAAGGGTGGTTGCACCTAATCAAAACCACCCCTAGGAGTAACAGAAATGGAGAAATTTTGAAAATTCGAAATTTTACCTTGGGATTGGATCTCGGGGTTTTAGGGGTCGCTAATTACAAATTCGCGGCCAAGAATCATGTGAGGGTGGTTACACCCAATCAAAACAACCCCTAGAAAGGACAGAAATGGAAAATTTTAAAATTTTCCTCGGGATTGGCTCTGGGGGGTTTTCGGGTTCGCTGATTACGAATCCGCAGTCGAAAATCGTGTGAGGGTGGTTGCATCCCATCCAAATCACCCCTAGGGACAAAAGGGAAATTTTGAAAATTTAAAATTTGAAAAACGATTTTATTACACTGGTCATTTATTTTTTCAATAATTTAACTACTTTAAAACCAAAATTTGCGCGCATATTACATTGAAAGTTTGTGCTAACTAGACTTCGGATTCGTAATCAGCGACCCCGAAAACACCTGAAAGACGATTTCCGAGGTAAATTTTTACATTTTTAAAATTTTCCTCATTTCTGTAACTCCTAGGGGTTGTTTTAATGCGGGTGCAACTACCCTCACTTGATTTTTGACCACGGATTCGTAATTGGCGATCCAAAAAACCCCCCAAGAGACGATTTCAGAGGTGAAATTATAAATTTTAAAAATTTTTAATCAGTTTTACTATTGGAGATTATTTGGGGGTGGGAAAACTACCCTAGTTTTTTCATTTTTCATTGCAAGGCAGATGTTAGTGGTGATGACTGTTCCTGATGGTCTACAGAATATGTACAAATATTTTTTTTTAAAACGGAGCTTTTTATCAACTTTTCCACATTTTACAGTTTTTTCCGGCTTATTTACTGGGCTAGTAGCAACAACCTGTTTTTTTACTGGCAAAACTCTTACCTGCACCTACCTGGACAAAACCAACATAATGGTTTCTTAGCGACAAAATTTTGTTAGGTTAAAAAAACTATTTTTAGTCTGACAAAAAACTGTGTTTTAGCTAAAATTTGGCTGGTTTTCTCGTGAAATAGTCTTGTCGAATATCATTCAAGAAAAAATATATGCAAAATATTTCTCTTGTTTTATTCAAGTTTGTTGCTTAAAGGGCAATTTCGTTCATTACATTTTTTAATTGTAAATGCCATTCACGAAATTGCCAAGCAACAAACTTTCATATACGTAATCGAAATATTTTGCCGACCAAATTTTTTTGGACGGTGCCACAGATTCGATGCATGCACGGCGATCTCGGAAACCGTAAGAGAGACGAAGTCGGTTAAATTATGGCAAAGTTGCGCCTAACAACATGCCGATTAGAAAGTTGTAAAATTCCAGTACTTCCGGAGATATCCGAAAAAACCGAAATTTGCTGATTTCGTTTTAATTTTTTCTGACGATATTTAAAGAGATTTGGAAAAACAAAAAGACATTTTTCATGGCCACTTTTTAAGCTCTACAAAACAGCGTTGAGAGATTTTCTGTACGACGTTTCGTTTTCGTTAGACTTTATTTTTTTATATGAAACGCCCCTATGAGAAATGATGTGCTTTCCTTGTCTTACTCATTGTCTCTTATGGAAAATATGTTTATTTAACAGAAAAATATTGAGTGTTACACATCATTGTAATTGGGATTTTAACTGTTTCAAAAAAATGCAATAAACAATTGATGCATTTAAAAAAATAAAGTTGTGATGGTCTAACGAACGAAACGTCGTGCGAAAAGCCTCTCAACGCTGTTTTGTAGACCTTAAAAGTGGCCATGAAAGGTGTCTTTTGTTTTTCCATATCTCTTTAAATAACGTCAGAAAAAAATAAAACGAAATCAGCAAATTTCGGTTTTTTCCGAATATCTGGAAGTACTCGGAATTTTACAACTTTCTACTCGGCATGTTGTTAGGCACCTAAATGCGCAAGTTTGCCATAATTTAACCTACTTCTTTTCTTACGGTTTCCGAGATCCCATGCATGCACTCGAATCTGTGGCACCCTGTATAAGAAAATTTTATTAAACAAGTTTTCATACACTACTTAATTTATGTTATTTTTATTTTTCTTTAATGCCTGTTTTTTTGTTTTCTTTGGCTGTATTTTGGTTTTTTAATTTCTTTTTGTTACCCACATCAGTCCTTTTTTCAAAAATTACATAAACGTCTATTTAACTTGAGAATAAAGTATTGCTCCAGTAAATATTTACTAAAACTAAAATTAATAATTAGTTCTACAAGAATCACGCGACGCCAGGACGAGTAGTTTATCAGCGGTAAAACTGAAACCTCAGCATTATTCCCACTTATGCACAACCAGCGGTTTTATGTCTCTTCATTTGTAAAATTAAAAAATAAAATAGAAGGGTTTACGAGTTTTTCGAAAATAAACATGATTATTAAAAAATTGGGAGTGTTCCATTTTTTTTTGTCCATGCTGTATAAAAACGTGTATTTTTTATTTCAATTAATAATCCGAGAAAACAAGATAATATTTAGAGATGTGTATGTTCTCTCACCTTTGGTGCTTGTACCGACGACAATAAATCCGTGACAACTTGCACAGAGTCCTCTTCGTCCGGTACACTACTCTCCTCACCATCCTCACTAGTTCCCACACTATTCATCCCCTTGTCTTTCGTTGGTCCTGTAGGACTCCTTTTCAGGCCGTTGACTAGGTCCTTTCTCGGGGATAATTCGGGCCCTTTTTGGTGCTTTTCTTGAAGTTTCCTTTTTAATTTTGAATGCTGCCGTTGCGTTCTCTCGTCCTGCAATAAAAACAGTTACTGAGTACACAAAAAAGAAATATTTAAGGAATACTGAACATAAACGGATTGATAACGACAAAAAATCTGCCGATTTGTGTTTGCTATCTTGATTTGTAGTCTAGTCGAGAATTGTGTTTCCTGCGAAAAATAGTCAGAAGGCTTCGAAAAATATGAGTAATAGAATGCAAATCTGAGAAAGGCGTTTTGGGGATTTTCCTGCCAATAAAAATTTCAATTATTATTAACAAAAAGCGAAAAAAAATGAAGTCATTTCGATTTTTAAGGATAACTCAAAAACCATAGGAGATAGCGGAAATTGCCAAAAAGATCATTGAAGAGAAGAAAATTTCCAAATCCGGGAACTTTATTTCCATTATTTATAATTTTAATTAAACGCTGAAAATGGGCCTTCGCGCCATATTTTTGGTGGTGCGCTTGGAGTCAGAACCTAGTACGTCACACTAAATAATTCTTTTTAAGGTATTAAATATTAACTGAAAAATTTTAAAAAATTATGATGTATTCAGAACAGTTCAAAGAAATCATTGCCTTTGAAAATTTAACTTAAAGTCAATTCTTCAACAAGTTAGACAATTGTTAATTAACAAAAATTTTAAAATTTATATTTAAAATTTCGTCTTCATTGTACATTAAAAAAAATATTTAAATAATTGTCGTAAAACCTTTTTGCTTCGTAGAGCCCTTCTTATATATTTACTTAACAAGATAACGCCATAAAAGTTTAATAAATTTTAATTCTTCGTTTATAATAATTTTATAACTTTGACAATATTACTCTGATTCTTCATTTTTTGTCAAAGTTTTAAAATTATTATAAACAAACGAATACAATTTTTTAAACTTTTATGGCGTTAACTTGTTAAGTATGTATATAAGAAGGGCTCCACGAAGCGAAAAATTTTTACCACAGTTATTTAAACATTTTTTTTAATGTACGATAAGGACGAAATTTTAAAACAATTTTGTTAATTAACAATAGGCGTTTTTCATGATTTTTTTTATTAGCTTATTGCAAAGCCACATGAAAATAAAGGCCAAAAATATTTTTTCCCGATTTTATTGGCCTCCGGAAACGCCTTAAAAATCAATTTTAAGTTTGAATTTTGTAGGCCCGTGACGTCACGGCCCTAAATTTTCTATTGGTGGAATTTCTGCTTTGTTGTCAGCTTTTTGTTATTCGATACGCCTGTCATCAAATATCGATATGCGCAACATCTACAAAGTTGGCGTTTCCTGTCAATTGTCATATTGTCAATGTCAACCTGTATAACCTGTAACCTCTAATATTTATTAATAATTTCTAATTTGTAAATAGAGTGTGTTCTTTCCAAATATTCCAATTTATTACTATAGTTATTATGGTAATTGTCTCGAAAGTTGCCTCCTCTCCGATTTTGACCAAATTTGGTATACGGGGTTTTTTGTGGCGCTGATTACGAATCTGAAAAAATATTTTTTCGGCAACGTTTCGTTTTCGAGATATTCATCATCAAAGTTGAAAATCAAACTAACCTTATTTTCACTATATTCCCCCTTCTTTTTGTACACAATTCTTGATTTTTATATAAAGTGGCACACAATATTTTATAAACACCCTTTAAAAACTTATATTTTTATTTATTTTACACCTTTTTTCCATTAAATTGCGAAGCTTTACTTTCAAGCGGGGCGGCCTTGATTTCCTAGTGTATACATGGTTGCGGCCACGATCCGAAGTATGAAAGTGGAGGTTTGCAATTAAATGGAAAAAAGATGTAAATAGATATAAAAACAAGTTTTTAAAAGGTGTCTTTAAAATATTATGTGCCAATTTAGTGAAAAATCAAGAATTCTATACAAAAAGAAGGAGAATAGTGTAAATAAGGTTAGTTTGATTTTCAACTTGATGATGGTATCTCGAAAACGAAAACGTTGCAAAATATTTTTTCAGATTATATATCAAAACCCCGTATATAACCCTTTGTTAAGGAAAACTTTCGTTATTTTATTATCGCCAAACTTTCCTTGATATGAACCCTTTTTACGAGCAAATTTTCGTTATTTTATTCAAAATGAAAAAAAAGTAGGTATTGAGAAAATGCCCAAAGGACATGCCTATTATTGTTGTGAAAACCATTTTGATGTAAGTTTTTATGTTTTATTCCAATTGAAACTATTTAGGTAGTCTGGCTGTGTTTTAGTGTAAAGTCTAAAAAGCATTTCGCATTTTAGCATTTTTTAAAATCGATACGATTGTCGATATCGATAGTTCCTAAACAGACTTGGCATCCATGTTGAATTTGATTGGTTAGGGGAGTGGCGGGCTATTTAAATTACAATGATAATTAAACCTTAATTAGAAAAGTAAGGGGTTTGTATTTTTCCGTGTTATTTAGCAGGTTTTGCTTAATTGTGTTTCTACTTTTAATTTTTACACACAACATTATCGATATCAATTGAGTGAAAATACCCTATTGTCTAACTTGTTGAAAAATTATCTTTAAGTTAAATTTTCAACAGGAATGAAGTCTTTAAAGTGTTTTGAATACAACATAAATGATTTAAAATTTTCAATTAATATTTAATACCTTAAAAAGCAGTATTTAGTGTGATGTTCTCGGTTTTGACTCCAAGCGCGCAACCATATTTTTCGAAGCCTTCTAACTATTTTTCGCAGAAAACACACATCTTGACTAGACTATTGCAGTAGAACTAACTTCAAATTTTAATGCAAAATAAAAATAAGCGAGACCATGGGAATGAAAATACGGGGCTACAATAAGTATATAAAAGTTTAAACCCCTTTTTAAGCACCGTTACAATAGTTTTATAACATTAAAAGAAAAACCTTGGTACCCGGTCTGGTGTCATGTTATAAATTTACACCCCTTTTAACTTTTTTATTTTTCGTCCTACAAAATAAATAAAAATACTGGTTTATTGGGCTAATTCTGTGGTTTTCAAATCTATAATCAGATTTATTGGGTCTGGTAAAGAAAACCACTCACGGAATTGGACAATTTTTTAAATTGCAATGTAAAATACACCTACTTTAAATAATATTATCTGAGACAAAAAAAATTGCGGATGAAGTTGTTTTCACCAAAAAAAAATCGCAATTGAAATTATAAAAATTGGTCTTTATTTGACATTTTATTTCAAATATTTACGACTTACGTGTAATAAATACATGCGCCGCTACAAGACGTTTACAGTGTTGCCAAACGAAAATATTATTAATTT
This sequence comes from Listronotus oregonensis, assembly GCA_019359885.1. Classification (NCBI taxonomy): domain Eukaryota; kingdom Metazoa; phylum Arthropoda; class Insecta; order Coleoptera; family Curculionidae; genus Listronotus; species Listronotus oregonensis. Next base: position 20,680 of record JAHBCN010003410.1, on the reverse strand, counting down.
ATAAGAAAAAACTTTGGCATTACCATTAAGATTATTTTCATTTAATAAAAATATTTGAAATTCCAGCCAGTAACAAATATAATTGGGGAAAATAAAGAGCCGCTTTAACTAACCAAAACTAACCATGACCGACCACAACGACGAAGAAAAAAATAGCCTTAAATAATAACAAATTATTAGAAGATATTTGGCAACATTGCTTATTCAAGCAGAGACACGTCAAAGAACGGCATCGTATCATCTTCTTATATGGTAAATAAAGAAATTATTATATTTTGTGATATTGTGAGTCAACCATCAATTTTTTCAGACCCTATGTGTTTTCTTATGGAATAACAAATAAGTGAAAGAAAAAATTATATCAAAACGTTGCTGTTTAGAAAAGACGTTAAAGTTTAACAAAGCCCTTGTTTATATTTTATGTACTGTGTTTCTTAAATTTAATTAAAAGATATGAAGCATCCGCATATTTTTTTCTCAAAGTGTTGGACTTTCGAATATATAATCAAAAAATTTCGAATGTATAATCAAAAAATAACGAATTCCGTGGATGGTTTTCTTTACCAACACCAGATTTTTATTATCTCTTAAGAAAACTATTTTTAAACAACCCCTGAAAAGATTTTAAAAATTAAATTTTTTAAAAAAATGCCATATTTGAAATTTTTTTAAGATTGTTTTATGTCACAACTAACGTTTGCAAGCTTGCAAACCGTAAGAGTGAGAGAAGAAAAAGTTTAAATTGTGTCAAAGCTTATCATTTTGGAGCTTAATAAAATGAATTTTTGAAATCTCAAAAATCCCAATTATTTCCGAAGTTATTCGAAAAGGTTATCATTTCCTCCTAGTTTATTTAAAGTAATCAAAATTTTCGAGGTTTCGAAAAGGCATTTTATTAAGGTCTAAAATGCTTAGCTTTGCCACAATTCAATCTTTTTCGTATCTATTATAGTTTGCAAGTTTGCAGTAGTCATCCTCCAAAACGTTATTTGTGACATAAAACAATTTAAAAATAATAGATTGTGATAACAATTGATTTCCTTTAAAAGGGATCAAATACAGGGTATCCCATTTCATCGTTCCATATGAAAAAACTAAGTTGACGATGGTGTCTCAAAGATGAAACGTCGCATTCAAAATCTACAGCCGCCATCTCGTAGAGCCTAATGAGTTGGTATAAGAAAGTGCTCTTCGTTTTTTGATGGCGTTTTAAATTAGCTCAGAAACAAAAACCAAATCACAACTTTATGGATTTTTTTCAATTTCCAAACGGTACATTGAAAAGCTAATTACGCAACTTTGCTCTAATTTAAACGACTTTGTATCTTATGGTTTTCTGTAATCCTAATAGTCACCCTTAAATTTGGGACACCCACTAATCTTTTGTGGTCTTGTCTATTGTGCACTTCTGGTTTCTCATATATGGACAAATTAAAGATGAGTTTAATTTCCTTTATCTTACTTTTATAATAATTTAAAAAAATATATTTACTTACTTTATAATAAGTTGGATTCGGAGGAGGTGAATGCCCCAAATGCGTAGGACTAGGCACAGGGTGTGGACCCTGCATGGAGTGGAACTGTTGGGGTGAAAACCCGCTATTCCACCGGGGTAGTACTGTTGTGATTGGTTGGTTCCGTTGCCGGGACCGGTGGTGCCCTGAAACAAAAATGCAATAAAAAATTAATATTTTGATTTTTAATAAAAAAAAATTACACAGCCTTTAAAATATTTGTTGTTTTTTTGCATAATATTTTTAAAAAAAAGCAAATAGTTAACATGTTTAAAAATAATAACCACATTTTTTATAATCGGGTATAGACCCCATTTTAATAGAAAGTATACCGGGTGTTGCGTCGCCGAGCGGAACATAGGAAGTCCCATGTAAATTTTAAGGGGGTTAATTATTGGCTCCTCTGTACATTTTACAGAAAAATGTAACATAACTTTTTATAGAGACCAATCTGACAAACCCGCATGCCAAGTTTCAACAAATTTTAATAAGCGAATCTTGTATTATTCAATTAAATGTAATTTTATCATACTAGAATTTAATTAAACCAATAGCAGTATCTGAAATATTTTCACTTTATTTTCCCATCAAGCCTATCTGGTCCATTTCAACCATTAAACGTATTGTCAGTAAATTGTAAATGTTTAACTCAGAAGTTAAAAAATAGATCCGAAAAAAGAGAGAACTGAACTCCTGAGATATTTTACTAGGTGTAAAAAAATAAAATGAAATAAAATACAATAACTTTTTTAAAAATAATAGAGAATTAAATAAAAACATTAATTAATCAAATGTTTAAACAACCCCCTATTAACAGCTAAACAATATCCCAATCGATCAAAAAATTCATTTCTAACGTTGCTAAGTTGATATTGCAAAATTTTGTTAGATTCTAACAAAATAGCGTTTTGTAGCTAGTTTAGATTCTCAAAACTTTTATAAATGACACTTTTTAAGTGACCCCACAGAAAGAAGTCATTCGGTGAAAGATCAGGTGACCTGGCTGGACCCAAAGTATTCGGTACCGTCGACCAATAATATTGCCGTTAAAAGCATTTTCCAGGTACTCTCTAACCATACGGGCATTATGGGCGGGGCAACCATCCATTTGGTACCAGATCATTTGATCTTCCCGAACAACTTTTTCCAAGCCGAGTCCAATTTGATTTTGAAATAAGTCCAAATAGGTTTCTGCTGTCAGGTTATAGTCCATAAAAAAGGGTCCAATGATATGGTGTTCGATAATTCCCATGAATACATTTGTTTTTGGGGATATTGTGTCCGAGTATGAACAAAGCGATGTTCATTTTCTTGGCTCCAATACCGGCAATTCTAAACATTTGGTTCATTGTTGAGGGTCAATGTATATTTATCGGTAAAACAAATATTTCTTAAAAAATTCCTATCGTTATTTGAAGAGTTTAAATTGTTTTTTTTTAAATATGTATTTTTTCGTTAGTACAAAATTGCAAAATAAAAAAGTTGAATTAAAAACATATATCAATGTGATGTTTGATTACTCGAAAACAGCTCTTCTGGCGAAAATTTTCAATGAGACTTTTTTTGTAGAAAAATGTATGCGGATATATGTGCAGATAATTTTTTTTACCGTAAGGGTTTGGAAGTTTTGACGCAAAAATGAAAGCACGACTACAAAATCGAAAATAAAGTTGATAGACCTCTTAATATTAATATTAAGGATTTAAACCTTCACGACAATGAACAATATTTTCGATATATTAAAAAAAAAGTCGATTTTTTTGGTCCAGTCTAGTAAACACGATGGTGTAAACAGGATTTGGATTCAAACTGACATACGTACAATCTCCGTTGGATTTTGAGGTTAGGAATATTAATTTTTTGTGTTTTATGTGTGTTGTCAGGGGTGGACTTACGCAAAGGCTAAGTAGGCTGAAGTCTAGGGCGGCAAATATTATGGGCGGAAAATTTACGATTAATTTAAAAAAAAATGTAATCGTAGATTTTAGTGATATAATTAATGATTTTGCAGAAAAATGTTAGTATAGGGTTTTGCCTATAATTAAATAATAAATAGTTTAAAAAAATTATTTGTTTTACTATTTTAATTTATATTTTGTTTTTATATTATGAAATTTGTTTGTTTTAAAGAATGGTTATTTAATTTTAAAAATTTTAAAATTGTATAATTTACTTTTGTTAAATTTGTTTATTAAATTTTTATACGAATTACTAGTAAAAGGGCTAAATTTTCTTTTCTTTTGGGATGATAAAATTTTGCGTTCTGATTATCGCAAAAAATTTATATGACAATTGGGGCAAATTTTACATAGCCTATGGCGGTAAAATTTAAAGGCCCTGTGAAATTGTTTTTATGTTTAATTCTTTTTTTCAATTTCTTGCAAAATCAGTTACGTAATAACTATGGCCGAAAGTAGTAAAACTGAAATTGGTTTGCATTGAACTAAAAGAAATCATATGTTTTAGTCAAAATTTACGGATCAAAACAGGAAGGTTTTAAAGGTGTTTATAAAGTATAAAAAAAAAAAAAAAAAAAAAAAAAAAAAAAAAAAAAAAAAAAAAAAAAAAAGCAGTTTTTTTTTTCAATTTACTTTGCAAAATAAAGTAAATAATGAGTACCGAGAGTAGTAAAAATCTGTAAAAAATGTATTTAAAATTGGAAAGCCGAAAGAAATCATATGTTTTAGGTCGAAATTTCATCGGATCAAAACAGGAAGGTTTTGGATTAGATAAAACCTACATCTTACTTTATACGCATAAACTTAGTTTATAACGTGAAAGACAACCGTACCCTAAATTAAATTATAAAATAACTTACTTTTCCCATTATTTTCAAAACCAAAGTACACGATAAAATAAATATATCGCTTTAAAATACAATTTTTTACAACACTGACACTTTTCTTGTCACACGACTGCACAAACTAAACTAACCCAAGAATCAACCTGACGTAAATCACCCTTTACAGGAGGGTGATTATGAAGGGTGAAAATTCGTTTTACGATATTTAGAAATGTGGGGTTGCCTATATTTTCTTTTTCTGTTTGAGTGTAATAAGACGGTTTATGAATTATGTAAAACTAATTTTATACGATGTCGGAATGTGGGAGTTCTTTCTTTTATTTATAGAAAAAAGGTTGGTTAAATTAGGGTTGTTTGGACTAAATGAATAACAAGCTTAAGGTTCGGGAAAGTTTTATTGCTCTTTCCTGGAAAATGTTTAAATCTTTAATTTTTACTTTTTATTGTTTCCTGGGTAATTTTTTACTTATCGCGCCCACGGCCGATTTTATTGAAATTTAGTATACAGGGGTTTTTTGGAGCGTTGATTACGAATTTAAAGTTAAATTTTATCGGACAGTTCTAGTAAAACATTATTAGGATATATTTATTTTTATGTCTTTAGTCGTTATTATTAACGAAAAACACCACCAAGAAAAATACTTTTACTGTTAAAAAGTCACAAAACTATCAAGATTGCCGTGGTCAAGTTGAAAACAATTAAGGTGCCTACTTTTAAATTTAATGTTTTAAAACGAGTTTACATTAACGGCATTTATTTTGTTTTTTTCAAAAGAATGTTGTCAATTACCTATTTAATATATACATCATCAACAAATCGAAATTTATGGAAATGCGCCTCTGCCTCACTTGTATTATTATCTGACTTCTTAATAAAAACACCTTGCAATATAAGTGCAGAAGTCCTTATGCACCTTATCATAATGCTCCTTTTATAAAAGATTAAAATAATGCTTTTACTTGAATTAAATGCTTTTTTATGGAATTTTCAAATACTCTTTAAAGATACTTTTTTACATTTCTTGCTGTTAAAACAATTTAAATTTTAAATATGGCGCCTTTCAGTTTCACCAACTTATCTGTCTAAAAATTCCTAGACAATTTCGTTGATTGTTTTTGAATATAAAAATAAACTTTTAAATGTGTTTTTTAGTTAAACTAATGAGTAAATAATCGCGGAAATAAGTTTGTCCTGTAAAATAATAGGTGTTCTACCAGAAAATCATTTAGTTTGGCTGTGACCAGGTTTAGAAGGAGAAATTTTAGAAAAGTTTATGCATTTTTGAGGTTCGGTCCAAGTAGGGTGTTATAACTTAAAAACCGAGTTAAAACCAAAAGCTTTTAACAAAATTTGACTTCAGATTCGTGGTCAGCGTCCCAAAATACCCCTGTATACTAAATTTCAATAAAATCGGCAGTGGGCCTGATAAGTAAAAAATTACCGTTTCCTGTAGCTACTCTAACGAAGTTACCAAATTAACTTTTTTTTATAAAAATTGGTATTTTATATTTGAATATCACATTTTTTTTAGTCACTTGTATTCAAGAGTGAATTTTTTTAAGATGTTACGATACGATATGTCAAAAACGGTTTAAAATATTTTTATAAAATTTTGTGACAGTAAATACAGGCAGGACATATTTTACGCTTGTTTTGACATTTTTTTCTTTACCCCCTTTTAAGGGGAGGAGGGTAACTTTGGAATTTCAAATGGAATGTGTTTTTTTATTTTAAAATGCAAATCTCCGTAAAAAGCAGATCTGCAAAAAAACTTAAAATAAATTTCTCTACTGGTGACGGAATTATGATTAAAGATAGTTAAATTGAAACAAAAAATAATGAGAGAGATGATGTGCTTTCTATGCAAACGCGTCTTAGTCCAGCTAAAATCTCCGATTATTTTTAAATTTACACTGTATATGTATTACATATATGAAATAAGAGAAGTAGTTTTCAAATTTGTTTAAAAATTTTTGTTGTTTTCTTGGCATTTTGGAACACGGATAACAAAAAAAGTATTATCAAAAATATTTTTCATGGCTTAACCAAATTTGGCACAAAAATGCTGGCTTTTTTTTATCCCATTCTTCGACGGGACTCTCTTGCATTCTCACCACTTATATAAAACAATTTAATGATCCTAAATCTTTCTTCCAGAGAATATTTCAGCTGGATTTTGACAGAAAACCTACGTTTTGTCTTTTAGAATTTCAGAAATTTATTGTTATTTCTTTTATTTTCTGACTTTAACCACAAAAAAACAAACACTATAAATTAATTTAAGTCTGTTGTTAATAACAGTAAATACGAAAAGACGCATGCTTTCAGGTTTTCGCAAAGATTGAAAAGTTGGCAATATACTTCTGACATACACTTCCACTTTAATTGGAATTCAATGATATAACATAGTATCAGAATCAATAATTGGTTATAAGATTTTAATGATTAGGAAATGAAACTGTAAATTAGCTCCTTATCAATATGTTTACCACCCTTCTAGTCATTCGCGAAATTTGGCAACATTGTGGAAAGTTTAATATTCTGTGTTTAATATTAACAACATCCTAAACAGGTTGTTACCAAGTTGATAAGAAGGTAATTCACAGTTTCATATCTTAATCATTTAAATCTCATAACCGATTTTTGAATATACCAATTAAGCCAACCCAGTAAGTCAGGGACTTATACAATGTTATATCATTAGAATTGTAATTAAAGTGGCTATTCAAAAATAAAATAATATACCGGGTGTCTCATTTGAAAAAAATGCTAAAAGTAACAGTTTGCGAACCTTGGCAACACTGCGTAGTTTTTTACAAAATTTTAAAGTAGATCATGGAGTAATCAAAAGCACGATCGTAAAAAAACACTGAAGATAATACATATTGGTTTTGGGAATGATTAGGATATGAAACTGTGAATTAGCTCCTTATCAACATGTTTACCACCCTTCTAGTCATTCGCGAAATTTGGCAACACTGTGAAAGGCTTGATATTCTGTGTTTAATATTAACAACATCCTAAAAGGTTTTACCAAGTTGATAAGAAGGTAATTCACAGTTTCATATCTTAATCATTTAAATCTCATAACCGATTTTTGAATATACCAATTAAGCCAACCCAGTAAGTCAAAAAGTCCTTATGCTTAAAAAAATAGAAAAAATCCTGGAAGTAAAAACTACCCCATCGGATTATCCCATCGAAAAAAAAGAGTAGGCTATGTCATAATAACGCTCTCTGAGAATAATAAGCTAAATTTGAACCCGAAATCTTAATCCAAATCCCGAAAACCCAAAAGCCTGAATCTAATCTAGGTCTGTTTAGTCCTCGTTGGTTGACCCTGTACATTAGCATGACCGAATAATGTGAAAACATATAATAAAAAAGCACAATTAAATTAAACCAAATGTGGTTTACAAATGGGTTTAAAAAAATAATTCTGATAAATTATGGCTAACAGTCGATAAAATGTTGCTTACATGGCTTATTTTAATGTGTATGTGTGTAGTTGTTTGAATTTGATCTTGAGTAGCACTGTCACTACCGTCACCCATCTCCTTTTTCACTTCCTCTTTTTTATCCATGTTTAATATAATGTTTCACTCATGTCCACACGCGCCCAAAACAGTAATAACATAACAGAAAACATATGCCACTTCGTTTTGTTATAATTAAAATTTTTATCTCTAAATGTATGCTTGCCAACGAAGTATTACCGCGTCAACAAAACACAATCGGCAACTATATTTTAGCTTATCTTAACGTTTTTGATGATACAGAGTGAACGCGAAAAATAATCGTTCCGATGTATAAGATTAAAAATAACATTTTTGATTATACTAGACAACAAATACAACAAAAATGCGACAGATGGTGTAACGTCTGTACAGGGGTGATTAAAGCATCCTGATTGCGAATTCAACATTTTTCACCACCTAAAGATTTTAAATTATATATGTTATTTTTATTTAATAAATATTACGCGGTGTTGCCAAATCGTTCACAATTACCTTAACTTAGGGAAAACAAAGGTTTGCAACGTCAAAAATAGTACGTACTAAAACATTTTTACATGTTATTTTTATTAACATATATTTTTTTCTTTCCTTAGATCTACTAACTTTTGTCCTTAATTTGCTTCGGATGGAAAAAGGATATTTTTTTGTGATCGGTTACGAGTATTATTAACGTATACAAAATCATAAATTTAATAAACAATTATAGTATGGGCAACCAAGTATATACAGGGTGACCGAGAAAATGTGGGAAATCTCTCGAATATGAAAAAAAAAAAAAAGAATACAATTTTATATAATTTTTTTTTGTATGAGCCTTCCCCTTGAAGATTATTGCTCCCAAAGAGCTTCAATGGAATCCGAAATCGGTTCCTTTCCGTAAGGATCCGATACCAAAAGGAATTATACCTTTGATTTTCGGAAATAAAGACAAAGAATATTAAACATCTGCATATTAAAATTTTTTGATAAGGGAATACACCAAGCATGTCGTTTTTAACCAAAATAAGTTGTTTCTAAAGGCGGCGACTGACTTGTAACTAAACGTTGTAATGTAACATGGTACACATCGAACATTCACGCAGTGACTACAGAAAACTGCGCCGATCGCGGCGAGCTGCTCGCGCTCGCCGCTGCTCCATCGGGTTGTCGGTTTTTTCGCGAATCCCTTTGAAGTGTTCGGCGCTAGTCAATCAGTGAATTAGTTTGTTCGTTGTGAGCGTATGGAAAGTCGTGGTTTTTTCCTATTTTATTATTTAAATTAAATTTATTTTCTGAGGTTTTGCATTTTGTGTGAATCAGGACAAAGTGGGATCGTGAGAAAACCCTGCTTTTTATTGATAAATATAGAGAAAATGCAAATCTTTGGGATACCCGTCATAAGGATTAATTTTAACAAATTAAAAAAAAAATACGCATGGAAGGAACTGGCAAATGAATTGGGGATAGATGTAGAAGAATGTAAAAAAATTGACAGCCTACTGGAGTCGCTTAGAACAAAGTTAGCTAAAATGAAAAAAAGCAGCGGAACTTTCTGTCACTGTTATCGCCTTTTTAAAGGAAGTGTCTGCTTTGGCCACTTTTGGTCCGATCAAGTTAACCAGGAGTTCAAAATCTGTTGCACTCATTCGAATGAAGTTTTTGTATTGGCCTGTGAATTCTTGATTTTTGAGAATGCTTAATAAAGTCTGTCTACCGTTTTGTTGTCTGTTTTTGTACAAATTTGTTACCCAAACGCGTTTTTTTTTTTTTTCGTCTTTAAATAGCGTACTAGCAGAAATGCAAACGCGACCTCCATGTCTGACATTTTCGACGACAGTGTGAAACGAATACACTCGTGAATCGAGCATTCAAACGCGAATATTCGCTACGATGTGGTGATAAACTGAACGGGTTGCTATAATGTAATGCTCGTAGCGAGCATTACATTACAACGTTCGGTTACAAGTCAGGCGCCGCCTTAAGGTACAGAGAAACAAACATTTAAAGGAAGTATTGCTTTCAAACGATACATGGTGTACCACTAAAACTAGCATAAATTTTACTTGCATTTGGTCTTTAAATTTTTGATTGCTCGATCTATATTTTTTTGCACTTCCGTTTCGACTTAAACTTAAATCGTGTTTTTTACTCGTAAAAATGGAAGGAGAACTCGCCGCCAATTAATGGGGTCCTTCTTCTGTGGCCAAGCGCTGTAAGTGGTAAAGGCACTGACCTTCAAATGGACCGGTAAAGGGTATTGGATGCGCGGGGTTCAAAAGTTAGATTTCATGGGCGAAAAAATGTGTCCGTGCGCCGTGGCTGTAGTTATCACTTAGGGTCTTAAATCATGCGCAGAACGGACTAGCAGATTGATTTTATTTTCACATTTGTCGCCGGCCAGTTCCGTACTTTGTCAATTTGACGCGGTTTTGCTAATATTTTGCCTTGTTTGGAATTTGACTGCTTGTGTGAGATTTTTTAGTTTTTGAACTGACTTATTTAGTGATTTGTAATATAATTTCGATATAATTATAGATTCTAAACAAGTTTTACTGTTTTATTGACTTTTTTGTGTTTTATTAGACTAAAGTGATTGTGTATTTTTTATTAATCTAAAAAGTCAGTAACCATGGTTACAACATAAAACTATTCCTTGAGATATAGCTACTAGAGGCACGTACCCTTGCCGCTTGAAAAAGAATATTTGTGCAAAAGAAAGAATAGGGTATAACCTTTCTCTCCCTCCAACCTCTCATTGGTCGTAGTATATAAAAATATATATATATATATATATATATATATATATATATATATATATATATATATATATATATATATTTTTATACCCCGCTCTGCGTGCTGATGGGTTGGTCTTTCCGCGTCGATCAATCGGCACGTTGGAGTCACGGAGAAAGGTTATACTAAGATTCTTTTTTCTCTCTCGCACTGCCAAAAGGGCAAGGCTGCCTCTAGTAAATATATGCTCGTTTTATATAAATACATTTAGGATGTTTATAATATCCTTTTTGCTATCGAAAACATAAGTCTAAGCAGAAAAAGAGTTAACGTTGTTTGTACCAACATTTTTTTTACCCTTCTGTCTATAAGATTGTTCCAATCTCGCAAAAAACCGTTTATTGTACGGCCATATGCAAGTCCAGTCAAATACACGACAGGTAACAATGTATTACACGATACTGATCCCCAACCAAAGCAAAACCCTTTAAATATACAGAAAGCGTTCGAACTTCGTCGTTTTTGAATTAACATAAAACCGTGTAATGTGGTCAGTTACCCTTTAATTGATTCTAAGTCCGGCGCTGGTCCTGCTTTTTAAATACGCATGCTAAATGACACTATCGTTTGTTTAGTGCGCGCTAGCATAAACTTGCCATAAATGCGATTAGCCATTATATATCTAAAGTTAGGTTATCTATGGGTAAAGGCTGAGATCCCTGTTAGTTTTACGCCTTGTGTCGTGCATAAGTCTGTCTTTCTATGAGCGCCCAGCGAGGGAGCAACCAATACAGGTAGCAGTCTTTGGTTTAACCGTCATTATTTGTGCCCTTTACAGTTTAAAACACGGGAAAAGTTTAAATTTGTAAAAAAATCCGAATTTCTAGAGAGTACAGAGCCCGACAACCAGACTTTCTAGCGACAAAGTCAGAGAAAGCTCCCGTTGCGACATCGCAACGTGTTAATGCAGGTCCGGATTAAACCTTAGTGCCGCCCCTGAGCACTGAAGAAAATGCGTGTGACTGGAAAGGAGAAAACTGGCAAATTGACTTGTATCAAAGCCATAAACATAACAGTTCAGTTCAGTTCTGATATTTTTTATTCACCGTATACCATAATATGCCATAAACATTAAAATTTTTTAGGCTTTTTTTGTTGGGTCCATTGATAACAACACGCCTTGCCAATTTTTTGCTAAAGCGATATCTTTTCCTTATGTTCAATTATGATTTTAGATGCCAAACAATACATTTTTATTTATAATTTTTATGTTATGTCGTCAATTTTAAGTTTAAATGGTCTTTAAATGGCGTCATAATGCACAGTATTGTTTTCGTATTTTATAATTGTTGAAACTACGAACTTATTTATCGATAAGTAATAAAAATAAATCTTTATTAAATTCTTACGTCAAAAAAATTACGATTCCATAAAAATTGAAATCAATTATTGGTTTGACCACGATCCATAAGGCCTGCAAAAAAAAGTGGCACCAGCGTAATTTCTATCAATCTTAGTAAATTTTTGGTTTCAAAAAAATTAAAGGGTATCGAAAGATGGAAAATTTCCCTAAAATATATATTTGGAAATATTTGAAATATCCCAAAAGGAAATTTTGGAAACATAAAATTTGGAAAATAAACAAAAAAAAAAACTAAACATTTAATAAATTTATCAAAAGGTTATACCAAAATGGTAGAACGGATTTTAGAAATGGTTAATTTTAAAGTTTTCAAACCCAAAAATATCTTTCAAATCTGGGGAAATATTTATTTTAAGAATGGCAAGTAAAGAAATTTTCAAAATTAAAAGTAAATAGAAGCAAAAAGAACCGGGCAGGGTACTTGGTTTTCTTGGTCTTTTCTTGGTTTTCTTGCAAGCCAAAAAAAAACGCCTTTTTTGGTCTTGGTCTTGCGGTCTTGGCTGCAAGAGTCTTGCTGGTCTTGCCTTTATTTTGGAAATAATAATTTAAATTAATCAATTTTGAATAAAATATATTTCTTTAGTACTTGAAAATAAATAAAAGTAGAGACTATATTTTTTGCTTTAAAATTTTAAAATATACCAATTTTAACCTTATACGAACATTTAAATTATTTGATTAAAAAGCATATTTGAAATGTAGGGGTTTATTTATTTATTGTGGTCCATTTTTGGTTGAATTGAGACACAACCTGCTTTTATACATTTAGTGACGTATGGAAACATTTTAGTAATAAGAGTTATTTAATTTTTTTTGAAGAATCATATAAAATTAAAGCAAATACAAAACGGTGTAGTGTGTAAGCAGAAAAAAAGACCTAATAACTTACCAGATGTGACGTAAAATTTCCGTTAAAATGATTCTGATATGAAACACAGGTTTCTGATTCAAAAAGAAGTTATTTAAAAATTTTCATTTCATATAAAATTTTTATCTTCAAATTAGTCAAACATTTGTCGTACAAAGTTTGTACAAATACGTTATAAACATTTTACATTTACAAGGTGGTTCAATAGTGTGATAAAGCTCGAGATCTCCAAAACCGCTCATGATAGTGAAAAACTGAACACACGAAAATTATAGAAAAATAGGGCGTAAATGTGAAATTATTTTTTATCCCAGAATGTTCCGAAGAATCCACTTCCACTTAAGAAAACTCCTTTTTTAACTTTTAACCTAAAATAAAAAATTAATGGCAATACATCCATTAAAAAAATTGCCACCTTGTATATTATGCTGGAAATTGTTGAACTGTCATATAGGAACAATATTGACTTGAATATCATTTTTGGTTTTGACAAAAATGATATCATTATTCTTTTGGCATTGTTTTGACTTTTCCATCTAAACCGGAAGTGGTAGTTAAAAGCCATTAATCTAAAAAGCACTCCTATATGACATGACAAATATATTTTTTATTAGTCCATCACTATCACATATATATCTTAGTTTTAAGAAGCAATCTTATGGTGCCACTTCTTACAGTGTGGAACAAAAATAATGTACTTCTTGATTTTGGAAATTTTTGATTTACCCTGTAAGTGGCATTACCAGATAGTTAATTTAACATTAGGAATATGAAAGTATTTTTTAGCTTCTATAACTTGTGTACCTCTAGTTTTTGTCTGTCGCAAACGGTTTCGGAGATATCGAGCTTTGTCGGACCATTGAGTCACCATCTGCCATCTCATTATGTTTGAAACATGTTATTGAATTTACTTGTTATCGTTGTTAGAAAACTGTATAAAGGTCATTGATTTAATTATTATTTTAATAAAGAAACCTGTTACTTATTAAATTATCGCTTTTTTGACAATTCTCGACACATTTTTTGTCATGTCTGTATGAAATACCTCTACATATTAAATATGAAAATTGAAATTTATAATATTAAAAAAAATCGCACAAGTGCAAGAGTCTTGCAGGTCGGTCTTGGTCTTGCGTAGTCTTGCACTCCTTGGTCTTGGTCTTGGCTTGCATACCCCGGCTTGGTCTTGGTCTTGCAAGCAAAGGCGGCCTTGGTCCGGTCTTGGTCTTGCTGCAAGACCAAGACCAGACCGCAAGACCAAGACCGGTCTCACTCATCACTATTTCACACGACCACGAGACACAAGTTGTACAACTTAATCAAAGGCATATCTTCATCGATATAATCCACACCATGAATACTGCATTCAGCATCAATGCCAGCTCATGGAAGTGAAATTAAACTTCTTTTAAAGCAAGCAATAGCCAACAAGCAATAATCGGTGAATTCCCGAGATTGACATTGTATTATTCGTAGTCGTAATAATATACGTACTTTTTCAGAAATTATTTTTCTAGTGTGAAATTTTTACTGCACAAAAGTATAAGAAATATATAGAAATCATTGATTTGATGGTTTAAAATGCATCCTTATTTTTTTATCGATATTTCCAAAATTTCCAATATTTACAATATTTCCGAGACACGTTTGGATATTTCCAATATTTCCATTTCCATATAAATTTTTCCTTTAACAACACTAATCGGCACTCAATTAATAAACACCCTGTAAGTGTCAAATTTTATTTCATTTGTTGCACCAGTGCAACATTTTTTGCGTAAGTGTTACAAAGTATTTTTTACTAGTCCAAAAAAATATTAATTTTTAAATAAAAATTATTTAAAAAATATGCTTCTTGCACGATTTTCTAAAATAGGTATTTGTGAAACTAGTGCAAAGAGTGCCTCTTTGTTGCATGATGCAAAAAATGCAATCATGCTGAGGGCAACAAAGATGCTTTTTGCATGTTGCACACATTTTCTTTGACTGAGTTATTTTACGACAAAAAAGCAAATAATTCGATTAAGAACGATAACACGAAAAACTTAAACTAACTTTATTTTTACAAAATTAGTTATTGATTTTTTTGAGATTATTTCTCCTTTAATATCGCAATTAGGACAATTTGCTATAGAAATTGATGGACAAACTTTATTTCCGGTAATTTTATGGATTTTGTTTTTATTTTTTTTTGTGTGTTCTTTACTTGAAACTATTTTCCGAATTGTGGCCAAGTTTCCAACTTCACTGGTACTTGGTTCACTTCCAGAATTTTACAAGCTATTTCAGTTTTTTAGGAATTGATTCTTTAATGTTTAGTTGAAGATTTTCATCCTCCATAGCGTTTTAATGTTAGTATGTCTGCCCCCAATTCTACAAGCAATGTTGCAGAAGATCTGCGAAAACAGTGTCCCGTGTATTGCATTGGGTTTTCAAGATTTAAATATTTTGCAATATAACTTGCAATTTTACTAAAAGTATTTATACCAAGGTTAAACTGTACGTTTTCTGTATAATAATATCTTATAAAAAGTTTATTGTGGCTTTAGACTGAAGGAAGGGATGCATATTTGCGATCCATTTCAACAAAATTAAAACTTCCAATTTTTATTGCTATTACAAATAATTTTTGTGTGGTTTGTTGGTCTTGCTATTGGGTATTGTTACAGTTATGATAGAATCCATGTCATTAATATCATCTAATGTTAGTTTTCGTACCTCGTCTTTGCGGAACGCTCCCGCAATGCCAAATACTAGATTAGATATCTTTTATCTTAAGTGTCAGCTAAATAGTTATTTTTCTAACAAGTGCGCAAAGTGATACACTTTGCGCAAGCGTTAGGAACAAAATTTTTCCTACGAGCGTCAGATAATACCAATATTAAAGCAATGATTATTTTTTAAATTATGTTTAATCTGAAAGAACTACTACAACATATTTATAAATGGGAATTATTTGTTGATAACATTTACAACAAAAGAACAGTTATTAGCATATTGTAAATTAATGGCTTATGGAAGCGCTTATTGTACGGCTTGATGAAGGTTGACTTAGCTCAGGAGGGGAGTTGTTCATGGTCAATATTTTATTCGACATATCCTTTTTCTGATTTGTGGATTCATCAATGTAGCTCTCAGCTACAGCCGTTGATTTCCAGCCCCCAAGTCGCTTGACATTGGTAATTCCTTCTCCAGAATTCGCTAACATAGTCGCATAGGATCGACGAAAACTATGTCCAGTGTACTCTTCTGGATTTTTTAATTTCAGGTATGCAGCAATTTCTGAAGGCATTTTACCTATTGAATTTATTCCCACACATTGCGTACTGCATGCTCCTTGTTTATACTGGACAAAAAAACGTCTGTGTGGGGTATGTGGTTTTCGCAAATTTGCATATTTACGGTACAATTGCAGATAAAGTCCGTTATTTGTTTCATCGGACACTACAAAGATTCACGAAGTGTTATTTTTACTGTCGGGAATTTTCACCACTATCAAATTTTCATTATCCTGTATGTCATCAATCATTATTTTTGTAAGTTCATCTCTCCTACAAGCACCGGCTAATCCAAAAATTGTAGCAACTTTTATTAGAAGGTAAATATTATCAGGTGCTTCTTTCATGAATCTTGAAACTTCTTCTTTGCTGAAAGTTTTTGATTTTTTTGGCCGGTATCCCACGTTTTGGTGTTTAAGTAGTGATGTTAGCTTGAAATATGAACTTAAATCAAGGTTCCTTTTCACTTTGAGGACACATTTTAACATAGAGTACTTACTCCATAAAGTATTAGGTTTATATGTTTTTTGCAAATCCGCAAAATAGGCCAAGAACACTTCTTCTTTAATACTTTTTGTTCCCTTGCTGGAGCACCAGTTTTCGAAATGACTATATTGATTCTCATGTTTTTTACGAGATTTTGCTGGTAATAAATTCAAACTTACGGTATTTGCTGCATCCAGGATAGAATCTGGTAGCTCCTCATCGGAACTACTCATTTTAAATAATTATTTTTGTCGGATTTTATTTAATTAAAAAGATACTATGACGCCTTTTCATTAAAAATGCTTGTTTGTATTGAAATTCATTTGTGCAATTGCTTGTTCATATGGAAACGAAGAAAAAATCTGACATGTGTTAAAATCACCAAGATTACATATTGTTGCTTGACTTGTCATAATCATTTATTATTATTATACAGGGTAATTAAAAAATGTTTTTTTTGTGTTTTAGTTGAAATATTAAAAATTACGAAGTAACAAACAAAAAAGAGAATAAACTAAAACTTGCAATGGCTTCGTATATTGCATGAAATAGCCTACAATTACTAAAATACACATAAATCTTGCTTACCTGTAAGATTTTAGAGTAGTTTTACTTTTCCGCACGGCGTGCAGAAATTATTTCCGGGGCAAAAGTGAACTTTGCGTATTCAAATGCGTGCGGAAAAGTGGACTTTTCTGCACGCTCGTAGGAAAAATCTATTAAATTCCTGTCGGGTAAAATATTTTCATTTCTTAGCACGAAATCCTACAGACTTTTTCTTCAAGAATTAAATTTATTTGGTAAAATGTTAAATATCCACATTCTTCTTAATTAAAAGTGTAGCTTTTAACACTGAATATTCCGACCATAAGGTCGATGGCTGGAGTATCTTTGATTTTTCTTGTAAATATGCTAAAAGAACGTTTTCAGTAATGTTCTTAATAAATTTTGTTTCACACCAGTTTATAAACCGTACATAACAAGTTCCATATACTTTTTTAGATTTATCGGGTAATAAATCTGCTGTAGCTTTATTTGCTGCTTCAAGTATATCAGGTGGTGTATAAATAATTTCTTCCTCCCTATTCAAAATCGACATTTTTAACAGCTTTACAATAAAATATTTAAATTGTAAATTGACAACTTTGTATTAATTACGAAAGGGTAGCTGTCAAAAGCTGTATATAGGTAACTTGATAAAATGCCTATTATAGTGTTGCTGCTGTGTTTACAAAATTATATTAAAGGTTGCCATGAAAAACATTCATTTCCTATTTATATTAAATACATGTATCAAAAGAAAACTAAAAAGTGTTAATTTTGGGGTCGAATATGAGGTTTTGGGGCATTCCATTCCTTTACAATGTGTGGCTGCAGAATTTCAGGACTTGTTTATATTCCATTGGCGGGCAAAGCAGTGCATGAATTGTTTTGAGTTAAATAAATTCCACTGTATACAAGCGAACAATAGCATAGCAGAGGTCAATTTACTTTTAGCACTAGTGCAAAAAATTAAAATTTTGGCATAGCGGATCGTGCAAAAAATACTAAATTTTTGCACTGTCGAAGAAAAAATTATTCTAAATATTTTTGGGGCACAGTTTTGATTCACACTGTATACAGGAACTGTAAATGGTAAGCATACTGAGAACCAATTTACTTATGCCATTTGCATGGTAATTTTTTTATTCCCACAGTATTTTTTATTTGATCTTCTAATGCTTTATGCCCGACATACAAAATCCCATTTATTTACTTCCGTACAAAAGTAAATCGTATCCGGTCCCGTCATTCTGATGCGCTTTTATATTATAATAAACCTTTCTATCCTCTCTTTCTGTGATTATTTGTTGTGTATGCCATAGATGGACGGAATAATGGATCGTATAAAATAGAATGTGGATTTATTTTGATTTTCAAGTTTGAGAGATTGGCTGAACTTACATATGAATTTGTAGAATTTTAAAAAAGGATTAAAATAGGAGGAGGTAGTTTTAAAAGGTCATATAGATATGAGTTTTCCGTGTTTTATAAGTTATAACTAATTTTACCAATGATGATGCAATGACTTATTTCCTAAGTGCTCCGCCCGCGTTATGTAGAGCTGTATTGACGCACGATACAGAAATAAATTAATATATTAATATATATATATATATATATATATATATATATATATATATATATATATATATATATATATATATATATATATATATATATATATCAAGGAAGTCTGTGAAGTGAGACCCTCCGTTTATTGCTTTAAATATTCAAATTGGGAAACATGCTTTATACAAAAATATTTTGGTTTTTGCTTCTCTATATTTTGCAAACAGCGTTGTGTATCAAAAAGCCTGTACAAAGACAAAGTTAATTTTTTAAATGACTCCCTATATTTTTGGTTACATTTTTGTTTTCTGCATAAAATTCTAGATATTTTTTATCTGGCATATCATATCCCTATATTGAATTGTTTACGCAATTTAATACAAATTTAGAATGGAAAAATCCGCTCATCTCCGAATGTTGTTTTACGTTTCTATGGTTTTAGCGGTTTTTGTATAGTGATAAAAAAACCATAGTAATAATTAATAAGTAATTAAATATCACATGACGAATAGAAATAGGATAAACCTTAAACAAGAAAAAAATAATTTAAACATTTTTTTACATTAATAAAACTGTTGTTTTGACATTATTAGCTAGTTACTAAGGTTATTATGCCACTCTAAAAAAATCGCTGAAACCATGGAAACGTAAAACAACATTAAGAGATGAGCGGATTTTTTCCTTCTAAATTTGTATTTAAATGCGAATATCTCGTAAACTATTAAATATAGGGATATATATGAATAAAAAATCTAGAATTTTATGCAAACAAAATGTAACAAAAAATATGGGGAGTCATTTAAAAATACTTTGTCTGTACGGACTTTTTGATACACCCTGTATACATAAGTTGTTCGCAAAATATAGAGCAAAACTAAAATTTTTTGTATAAATTTTTTCCAATTTGAATATTTAAAGCAATAAACGGGGGTCTCACTTCGACTTACTGTATATAAATAGTATATATATATATATATAATCTTATAAAGGAAACTTCACAAAATATCTATATCTGAAAATGTAGTCTGGATCTTAAAGTAATATAATTTAATGTTAAGAAAATAGTTTAAACGAAAACAATTAAATTTTTTCAAAGAAAATCGTAATTAAGAAATAAACGCACTTTAAAATCCAACTTTTTAATTATTTTAATTTCATTTTTTTTAATTACATTATTCTTTATATGTAAGTTTATACCTTTAAAAAAGAGATATATAAAGTCAAAAATAAATAAACTTTGTAGAAAAACACACCTTTAATATGGGACTACTATGGGGAAAATGTGTCCGGATTAAAGCATTGTCAAAACTAAAAAGTTTTATAAACATTGCGTTGACCCACAACAGTGCCGCAATTTACAAAAAATGAGCCAAAAATCAAAATCATCTTATCATCTGAAATTATGTATATTGGCTATTTAGAAAAACTTTTTTTGATATTTTTAAAAATAACCCCATTCTTGTTTTTTTTTTTCGATAAAAAAAATAATTTCACAGATATTGCAAAGCAAATGCTTACTATTTTTTGTTAATCTCGATCAAAGCAGAATTACTTTACTGGTCACACTGTATATATACCGTCACAAGTGACATACATAAACAACTTAGTTGTACAAAAAAATAAGATTTTTAAGGTGTAACTACATAAGCAGAGAAATTAAATATTCACTAAATATATATTTTACACCAAATAAGAAATAGCTAACCCTATTGACAGCAGAGCTGGGAAGGATCCTTCAAAATAGGAATTGGTTTACGGATCCGGATCCTCGTAAAGGAATCGAATCCAGGAAACCGATTTCTACTTACCGGATCACGAATCCGGATCATCTTTAGTTTTTATATTTACAAATGGTAACTACATAATCCAGATGATAAACCAAGCGTCAAAGAGTTTAGCACGAAGCCCGAGCCGCGAAATATGATTTTAGCCTCATTTTGAAGTGGTGTAACTCTTAAACAA
>JAHBCN010003409.1:0-75573 GCA_019359885.1 Listronotus oregonensis | reverse complement strand
TAAGCTGAACGTCTTAGGCTCATCATCGGGTTAAATTCCGATTTTGTGTTGCTTAAATATGACTTAAAGGTTTCGCGTTTACGCAAATAACTCAAAGGTCTTGGTATAAATATCCTACACATAACAATCATTTTCTAGAGCATTCGGTGTTTACCGTTTGACGTTTGAAGTTTGATGTTTAATATTTAATAGTTACCATTTTTTTCAACGCTTGTGTAAGACCTTAATATATATCTCATAGACGTAACCTCAAACATATAGCCGAACTTTTCCAAGTCACATGGTCTTTGACATATGACGTTTGACATTTAACATTTGGGCGGTGGCTATCACCATTTTTACTGAACATGTGTAATACTCAAAAATATATCTCATCCACGTAAACAGGTTCCAAGTCTATGGTTTTTGACATATGCGTTTGATATTTGACATTTGACATTTGGTTTGCCATTTTTTTTCCATGTACAATACTCTAAAATACACCTCGCCCAAGATTCTGATTTTCTAAGTCCATGGTTTTTGACATATGACGTTTAAAAAAGACATTTGACATTTGATCGCCGTCTTTTTTTAGCGCATGCGTAATACTCAAAAATACATCTCACCAAAGATTCCTAGATTTTCTAAGTCACAGGGTTTTTTTGACATATGACGTTTGACATTTGGTATTTGACAGCTGACAGTCGCCATTTTTTGCGCATGCCAATACTCTAAACCTCGAAATTCCTAATTTTTAAATGACGTCAAGATTTCGAGATATAAGCTCCACCGGTGGTGGTGGATGGTAAACGCACTAGCTCTCCCTACTGATTTCTATTGTCTTTATTTGATTATTGGTACATAATGTTTTGGTGAGTGATGTATTTCCAACCGTTTTCAAGTGATGTCGCGGTTGGAGATACATCACTTATCGAAACGTTAACTTTATAACTAAGATATCTTAAAAGCCCACTGTATTTTTGTAAATTCTCGTAAACTAAACCAGAACTTCTGGAGCCATTTTTTCTTTTAAACAGATATTAGACCTAACAGAACAGAAAAAAATTAAACAAAAAGTACTTAACAGTTGAGTTTAATTAGCGTGTTTTTATAGTAAACCTTGGTTGGTTTGTTAAATCGGGTTTGGTCGCGTGCCCATATTTGCACTGCAGCCTACTGGCACATTGTGCTTACCTTTCTTCTTATAGAAGTCCGCTTTCCTTTATTAGGTCTAAAAGGTTTCTACCAAGGTGTTTATGCGGAAACGAAGTTCCGCTCTCTATGTTTCCGAACAGTATAAGTTTTCTGTACATGCATCAGTGCATTGCAGTGGTATATTACGTGTAAAGCTGTTTCCTTCTCTTCCCCGCAAAGCAGGCATGTGGTGGGACCGTTATGTATGCACATTTTTTGCAAGCGTTTTTTTAAATAACAGTGGCCGGTCAAATAACTTAGTTCTTCCCAGAAGATGGAGCTCAGCTGTTTCTTGGAAGGGTCGCCTAGAGTTACCTTTACATGTCTTTGATCCGGTGATGCGTGCCAATGATCCCGATGTTGTTTTGGGCCATCTGTCTATTGTTGTTTTTATCGCCTGTTTTTATAATCCAGGATTTACTCTGGACCATTTAACTTTCTTGATGAGCCGACTCTTGCTAGTTCATCTGCTTTTTCATTGCCAAATCTATTCCCGTGTCCCGGAACCCAAAATAGTTTTATCCTGTTGTTCCCGGCGTAAAGTTAAAAATAATCTATAAAAATAAATTTTATCTCTACTTTAATTATTTTTAGTATCTCTTTTATTGTTAAATATTAAAAAAAAAAACAAAATAGTGACATAGAAATGTTTACCAAAAATGTAATAAAAATGAACATTGCAAGCATATGTTACTATTCAAAGTAATATTTAAATCGCTTTCGTGGCTATTTTAAAATACTGTTTGACTCCACCTATACTATTATTTAAAAAAAAATACTAAAATATCCACAAATGATAATTAAAAAGCAATTAAACTTTAAATAAAACTGCTAGGAATAATTACATTATTTTTTAAAAGAAATGCCCTATTTTTTAGGTGATTATTGGATTTCTCGTTAATATTTTAATCTAGAACAATTAAATCGAGAAAATGTTCTTCTACCGTGCCATTAAAACCTGAGAGATTAAAGCCGCATTTACACCAAAGTCTTCAACTAAGTTTTCCACAAGTTGCGGCAATTTGTTGCATTTTCTACAAAATACGGCAACTTTTTCTGTCTTCCACTTGTGAAGGGACAAATCGTTCACTTAATTTTAGTTTCCTGCGGAGCGTCGGTAAAGATCAAAGAAAGTTGACAACTAAAAGTGAAAGATTTGTTGCTGCGCGCTTTGGGCAAGCAACTTGTAGAAAACTAGTGGAGAACGGAAGAATTACTACTACCTAAACCTTTCGCGCCAATTCTTTGGCAACAAGTTTTCCACTTGTTTCTCTAAATTTAAAAAGAGCAACTTTTAGTTTTCTACAAAAAATCTTCCACTTGTTGCTCTAATTTAAGAAGTGCAACTTTTAGTTGACAACTTTTAGTTTTCTACAAACAATATTTTGTCAACTTTTAGTTGTCAACTTTGGTGTTAACGCGCATTTAAAAGATCAAAAAAAGTTGACAACTAAAAGTGAAAGATTTTTTGCTGCTTGCTTGCACAAGCAACTTGTAGAAAACTAGTGGAGAACTGAAGAACTACTGCTTAAACATTTTGCGCTAATTCTTTGGCAACAAGTTTTTCACTTGTTTCTCTAAATTTGAGAAGAGCAACTTTTTATTTTCTACAAAAAATCTTTCACGTGTTGCTCTAATTTAAGAAAAGCAACCTTTATTTGACAACTTTTAGTTTTCTACAAACAATTTGTTGTCAACTTTTAGTTGTCAATTTTGGTGTAAACGCGCCTTAATAAGAATACCTGTTTACCCTTTGGCGGTAGTGTAGTGTCATTCAATATTTTTCACGAATTAGTAATTATTTAACCTAAAAAAATAAATTATTTTATACTACATACTAGAAGACCGGCTACGCATTGTAAAATTATCTATATTAATAATATATTATCATTGTTTGAATGAGCACTACCGCCAAAAAAGGTGAAGAGGTATCTGTATCAATCTGTCAGGTTTTAATGGCACCGTAGACGATTATTTTATTGATTTGGACTTGTAAAAAATAGACATTTTTAAATTAAAAATATATCATTTTCGATCAAAAAACAAAAGTTTCAAAATGACCCTTGGCACTTTTATTTGATGTTTAATTGTTTTTAAATATCATTTTCGGAATCGGCGGAAATAATTATATAAGATCGCTTTTTCAGTTTTTTTTTATATAAAAGTACAGGTAGAAAAAAAGCAGCCTATCTAGTCCTCGTTGGATGACTCTGTACTTTTAAGATATTTTTAATTTAATCATTATAAAATTAAAATGAATGATTTATATATATTGTTTTATTGTTTTACGGTTTAAATTGACGTTATTTTTTACTATAATAAACATGCGAAATTATAAAATTCAATTAAAAACATACTAATTGCATAAGCAAAACAGATTTTTTATTAAATTTTAAAATTGTTTAGTAAAGCCTATGTAAGAGGTTCCAAATAAAGAATCTTCATTTGGGATTTCCTACTGGATTCTGACTGATAATGTCTACAAAAAAGAACGGCATAATTTAAAAATAGTTGGATAAACCAGATGACCGATAAATAAAGAAAAATCTTATAATTTTGTTGGTTATGTTTTTTAGCCGTGATCGGCCCTTTTTGGATAATTATTAATGGCTGCGAGTAAAGCTTTTTTTTTATTTTCAAATATAGCCTTGGTGAGATCTGTTTAAAATTGGACATTTTAAAAGGAGGTTTAAAAAATTGACTGTAAAATTTATTAAAATACCAAACTTCTTGCCAATCGATCGAGTAGTTTTTGCACAATAATTTGTTAATTTAACTTTTTTCAAAAATTTTTATTATTTGAAATATTCTCCACGTTCCGGAAAAGTCTTTTAAATAATAATTTTTGATACATACTAGAGCACTCAGGCTTTCAAATGCGAATTTTTTTGGGACTTTCTTATAAAAAAAATCAAAATTTGTAGGATAAAAGTATTTGAAAAATGCTACTTTTGAAAGCAAAAACGTTGCATTTGGTTACTTATCTTTTAAAAAATAATTTTTTAGAAATGACTGTTGTTAATGACAGTTCAACAATAAATAGGGTACCCATTTTTGCACCAATGACTTCGCTTTACCGAGTACTGTCTAGTCTATCATTTTCAAATTACTCGTAAATAAAATTATAGATAAAACAACCAAAATTTATGAAAAGCGGTGGTGGGGTAGCCTCGCGAGCTGGGTAAAAACTGATTTTAAAAGTTCAAATTAGCGACGCCTTTAAAAAATATCGATCTCTCCTCTATTCTAATGGAACAATGTCGTTAATTTTTTTTTGTCGGGGTCCTGTGAGTTAAAAACAAAGACAAATTTTAAAAGTTACCAGATAACAAACGTTCTAAATATTTATAATTTAACCCAGACCAAAATTACTTAGGTCTATGTATTTTCTCTAGCCAAAATAAATATCTGTTACAAACAAATTTAAAACTGTTTAATTAATAATAATTTAAACAATATTTATTTAAACAAATCAAAAAAAAAACAACTAAAAATTTCCTAGCACAGCATAGCCTAAATATGATAAACTTAATTAGGTATACCATATAAAAACGTGCGACGTTGCCAATGTCTGTCGCTTGTACCTTATTCGGAATACGAAGTAGCGAAAGGAGGCGGCTAAACGGGTTGTGTATTTTCTAGTCGCGTTTCATCACGCCAATAGTAAAGGCCTGCCGGCAACACTGTTTAACTTTCGTTCAAGGATTGAAATGCATAGCGCGAAAATCTCTTGATGGACATCGGCTCGCGTTAGTCAAAGTCCATTAGGGGTATCAAAAATATAGCATTGAATGGTTTATCTTATCCGTAGTAGTATTAGTAGTAGTATTATCTTTGGTGATGTTTAACCATCGTATGATGATGTTCTTTTGGCCGAATACAAAAATCTTAAAATAAAAAAAATCACGCTAAAAACTACGCTTTTTCTACCTTTATTGTTTGTTTATTGCTTTTTTGCAACAAATGTAATTTATGTTGAAATCCTATAGGAAATTTGATAAGAAAACTTTTTTCCATTACAATTTTTTTACGACCAATAAATTCAAAGGTAAAAGCGATTAAACTAAAAAAGACGATTTTTTTACTCTTTGAGAAAGCATATCTTAATTTCTGTTACATATATCTTTATGAAAAGGTTTCCAGCAAAGTCGAAGGTATTAAGGGTTAAAATTTTATATTTTACAAATAAATTTTCCATACACTTTTTACTTAATCTTGAAATGTTAGTACATTTAATTTAGTTTAATTAAATTCAAGTTAAATATTGATTAATAACTTAAAACACCCAGAGCAAATCATATTTTTTGTCCATTACTAAAACTGATTTCCGCTTCATCTGCCAACAATACGATACGCCTCGGTTGGGGTTAAAGTCAAGTGGAAAAAGAAATGTCCCTACTTTCCCGTTAAAATTTCATTTCGTCGGCATCACGAAATTGGTTGCATACCAAAGCATTCATTCTCCAACTCCTCAACTTGAGTAGGCTACTAGGTCGACCTCAATATAATGCCTTCGGCAGTCTATTAAATAAGAGACCGAATATTTCAGTCTGGCGTCAACTTCTCTTAATTTATTTTTATCTTTATAGGATATACCGTATATACGGTGGCAACCATTTTAATTTTAAATATATATATATATATATATATATATATATATATATATATATATATATATATATATATATATATATATATATATATATATATATATATATATATATATATATAATTGCTGTCAATAGAAATGAGTACAATAGAACATAAACAATGTATATAAGGAGTTTATCAAACAATATCCTAAAGTAAATACGTAGATTTATATTGGCGATACTCATGAAAAATAGATAGAATGTATGGATTATGAGGGAGCTACCAAGAAGTGGATGTTAAGTTCAAGACCGTTTTATTTTCTGAGGGATGGTCAAATAAAACTGTTTATCCAGACATCCGAAAACTATACGACTTAATATTTTGAAATTAGAATTAGAAAGAAGAATAATCCCTCAGTCAGATAATAAGTAACAAAGTTTCTTAGTACACGAAGATTATCCAACCGCTGGTAGTGGGGATGACATCATTTCGGGCTGTTTTGCTTAAATGCGAGGCTGGGTGGTTCAGTTGATACTAAAACTGAACCACCTCTAACTCGAACGAGAGCTATAATCTCTTGACGGTCGACAAAAAAAGGAATTATATTTAAGCTATCCATTTTTTATAATTCATTAATTTATATTTTAAGAATTCACAAAAAAAAAAGTCACAAAGTTACACGCTGTTGAAGTAGAGGGAAAAAGAGCGTGTCCATCTTGTCACGATTCCGACTCTTCTGGTCATCTGAAAGATAAAAAGATGGTAGATTCTTTATTAGTACAAATGTCATTATGGTAGAAACCAGGAAAAATTAAAAAAAAATTGGCAAAGTGGCGGTTTCTCAAAAAAAAAAGGTTTTTTTCAGTTATTTTTTAAATTCTCCGAATTTTTAAAAATAGTAAAAACAAAAAATTTTGATTTTTTGTTGGTTCCTGCCATAAAAAATTTATGCAAGAAAATCGGTTAATTAAAACTTGGGATTTCGTGACAAACGTTTCGAAAAAAGTAGTTTCGAGAAAACGCGTGTAAAAAGGTTAAGTTTCATGTAGTCTAACAGATAGAACAGTACATATTACTTACATTTCTTTAATCAGCGATCCCGGCAGCACTTTTTCCTTCTTTTAAAGCACTTGAAGCTCGAAACTAAAAACTTTTGATTCTAGCTTCATTGCGCCTAACAACAGCTTTAGATATAGCTTTTAAAATAATGCTAATTTCGAAAAACCCCTTTAAGAAGATATTCTTGAAAATCTAAACTTTTGATACATGTTTTTTTTTAATTTTTTTATATTTCCAGACTAAAATACCCCCTTAATTGGAATAAAGTGATATGCAGTAAACATCTAGGGAAACCACCACATTTTCTCCTATTTTTCTATATTTTGCTAGCAAGTGTGTTTTGTCAAGCCTTGGTTGAACGAGAAGCTGAAAAATTATTTCACAGAAAAACATAAAATTTTAAAAAAATTTTAAACACCCCTTTAATGTTTGTTATTTAAGAAGGAAGATGATGATGAAAACCATTTCCAGCCAAGGATTTTCGAGAGTAAAAAGAACACTCTTCAAAAAATTCGCTACATGGAAGTAGTTCTGGAAGTTTATTTTGCTTTAAGGATAAATGATGAGGTGCAAAGAAGCACTAAACTCTATCGTTACATGTCTCCTGATTATAAAAAATTATATTATAGGGCTGTTTGTAGGATATAGTGTTGGACTTTAA
The DNA here is from genome assembly GCA_019359885.1 of Listronotus oregonensis. NCBI lineage: Eukaryota > Metazoa > Arthropoda > Insecta > Coleoptera > Curculionidae > Listronotus > Listronotus oregonensis. Next base: position 68,087 of record JAHBCN010003409.1, on the reverse strand, counting down.
TTTCTCGCTCCTGCAGTGGAAACTCTAGAGGATTCTAATGTTAAAAGAGAAGGTTAACTTAGATATTTAGTTAAAAGTCCAACCTAAATACATGGTTTGACAGCGTTAATAGAGTTAGAGATATTGATAAAATTGGACTGTCGGAATGAACGGTTCCAGTGCACTATTTGTCTTCAACAATAATCACTTTATGAAGATGATAAAAGAGAAGCGATCATTTCTGGAAGAAAATAAAATAGAAAACTAGAAAATTCGGGGCTCAGGTACACTGTATATTGTGTTGTAACACGTCTATTTTGGCCGTTAGGATTGTATCTTTAATTACAGCTGTCTGTCTGTCGGTATCTTCTTTTATATTTTCAGAGTGTAGATCTTACAAAGAAAAATTCCACTTAAGTATTTTCTAGGAGCTATAAGGAGAAACAAAGTTTAAAGTTATTTAAAAGTTTAAATGGTGAAAGAGTCTTATTACTTTAAATTAGGATTTAAGGCCTTTCTTCTACCTATGAAGATATAAAATTGCTTACTTATACCTTTAGTTGTGAGTCCGATGAAGCTCAGTAGCCAGGTACTATCCTTTCAAGATATATGCCCTACTACAACGATTGCAATATTAAAATTTCGGCACAGCACTGCACACGTATTTAAACGCAAAATATAAGCAGCGCTGCTATGAAAACACCTCTCTAGATATTAAACTTGTTAGAACAGCTTCCAAAAATTATATGGTTATGTATCATTTATTTAACCGATTACAAAAACTCGATATTAAAATGTTTTTGAGTATACTTTAAGATGGTGTTATAAATTTAATCAAACAATCATTACAGAAAAAAATAAATATCAAAGTAAATAGAAAACTAGTTGGTAGATATATGTTAGCCTCTACGAAAGAGCAAGATATCAAATTAGTAAGTTCTCACCATGCTGTATTTAACCAGAATATCAATCTGAATGAATTATGTAGTGATTTTTGTAACATTTTAATTACGAAGGCTTTAGAATTCAGCGAGAGAGGTAGCGGTTGGGCATTATTCAAGCTATTGTTTCCAGAACTTAACATGAACAAAATTCTCGGAGTGAGGGAACAATCTTAAGAAGAAGACAGAAACACTTTGATACTTCCAGTTGAGCTGTAGCAATGGTGGGTGGTTCTTTCCCAAATATGTCTGCAGATGATATCAAATGGTGTTAAGAGCCAGAAAGAAATTAAGAATGAAAAAAAGTTTTTAGCAGAAGTTTATCTACCAGTACGCCATTTCAATATTATAACAGGACTTAGTGTTGATAGGGGTATGTGTCGAAGTGTAAAAATAGTTAGTAGATTGTTTAACTTACCTGAGGAGCAGATTTCTATATTACTTAAAATTGCTACTAAACCAATTGATTCCGATGTGGATAATTTTTTGTGAAAACTTCTCAATCTAACCAAAACTTTTCCATATGGACACCAACATTCTTAGGTGAACAAATATTTGGACTTAAAAGTAACGATACTGATAGTGCTTTGTATTATAGTGTTTAATTGTAAGATATTAAGGCATGAACAACGGTTGCGGTCACTTTTATGATTATGAAAACAAAATAATTACATTTGAAAACAGACCTGTACTTAACTCTAAAAAACTGGCTATATATACTAGCGCTGGATTCTATTACATCGGAAAGGATGATGTGCTTAAGTTCAATTACTGTGATGTTGAATTTACTTATTGGAGAGAGGGTGACAATCCGGAATTGGATTTCTATAAAAAAGTCAAATACAGCATATTTTAAACATTTTGTGAGCGTGTCGGGAATATAAAAAAGCTAATAAAAACTACCGTTGGGAAGAAAAAAAAAGGCTAAATTATACGTGTTGCTAACTTGCAAACAAGCAACACTTTTTACATTTGCTTTTATTGAGATTTAAATATTAATTTTATTTAATCAGAAATTAAAAGAATCAAACAGGACTGCTTTAACTTATTAAATCTTAACCATGACAGTGTTAAGTTCTTCTTACATTCTCCTAGTTGCATTAGCATAAAACGTATTTTACGTCTATCCGCACAATGTGTTGCCAATGTTGGAAACCAAAGACTATTTATTAAACAGTACATGTATAAAAATGCGCTATAAACTGCTTAATAACGACCAAACACCTGTTTTCAATAGGTTAGAACTATCATCAGCAGTTTCTTTTCTACGCTACAAAATCAAATTTCTATACCATGAAGGTACTTTACGAGAAACTCCAGACTGGCATACATTGATCAGAGATTACAAGAATAGCACAAGTTCTATGGTTTTGGAAGATTGTAATATTTCTTTACTTACCTATCTTTATAGCTATAGTTTTGAGTTTAATTTTATTTAAAATGCTGGATAGGTTAAATAAAAGCAAACGTACAGAGTGCTCCATTTTCGACACTTTTATAGGTTATCTCCTTATTTTTTATTAATATCAAAAAAGTAATAAGGGCGTCATGTGCTCTTTTTGCTTCAAACCTAAAATTGTAAAACTAAAATTTAAAAATTTTTGCTCGCCTTAGAGTTACGGGAAGAAATAAAAAAAGTTGTCAGTTTTTGAATGACCCTTAATTTTTTTAGTTAAAAGAGATACAGATAAATGTTTTATACACAAGTTTCTTTAAATTTATTATTAAATTATTTGCCGTTTTTAAAAATATGTACACTGAGTCAGTTATCGGACTTAACATTATTTTTTAAATTAAATATACCGTATATTTTAAGGTCTGTTTGTTATATACAAGAAAGTTTAAAGGTGTATGGAAGCCCAATGCTATGGCCCATTCGATCAGAAAATGTCCAGCCCAGTATGAAAATAACTGTCAGAGTTGGCCCCGCCGATTTTGCGCAATAACGAAATTCCACGAAATAATTTAATGTGTTGCCTACTTACACACTGACAAATCAGTGTGTAGTTAGGCAACACATTATACTTTTATGAGAGCCTTATTAGTTTCGATTGTTTTGCTTTGTGTGATTATATTTTGTGGTTGCAGAAGTTTTTTGGATTGATAAAAACCTTCTTAATTTAGGGATTAGTGTTTATTAAATTGTGACTATAATTTTGTGTTTATTGTTTGTTACTTATAATATCGTAACAAAATGACTCGAGGTTGTATGGTTTTGTCTTGCAAATCTAAGGGTAACATACCCGGCATTTTTTACTTTAGGTTAGTATTTCTTATATTTAAATTAGGTGCTTCTTATGAATAATAAAAAATGAAAATTTCATAGGAAATATAGCAGCGAGAAAAGTAAGGCAATCTTAACTATCTTTTATATGATTTCCACAATGTTTGTGTATTTCTGTGGATTATTAAAAAGAAATAAGATTTACATTTAGGTACTTTTATATCATTTAATAATTTAGTACATTCTTTTAAAGGATCAAAATTATTAATTACTGGGCAGACCAGCCAAATTTTAATATATACAGGTCCCTCTAATTGAATAAAAGAAAGTACAATTTTATATTAAAGTTCCTTTTTGCTTTTTCTGTATTTATTTAAAAAAATTAGATTTTTGGTTTCTTAAACTTACATTATCAACTTTTTAAGCTCGACATACTGTAGACACATAATATTTAACGGTTACTGTTACAATGGATACCTAGGTACCAAAGGTTACTAAACATAAACACTGTTATTCTGTCTCATGAATGTTTGTTATTAGTGAAAAGTATATGCCTTAAAAGCAGTTTTAAAAATTTTCACTTTTTAACAACCACAATCTTAGAATTAGATTAAAGTTATTTACACTATCTTGTCTTTCTTTTATCACAAAATTGGTGATAAGTACATGAAACTATCATACAATGTTTAAAATATATTTTTAAAAAATCGTGTTTTTATTTATTTACAAAAATTTTTGGTAAAAATACAAAAGTCCCAAAAATATCGACCATTTAAATAGAAGGCTGTAAAGTGGCGCCATCTATTCTTTTCATATTATATCCGATGATATAAAATCCAATATTACAGAATAATTTTAAATATTCTATGGTAGTATCGTTTAATAACCAACAATTTTGTGCAAAAAATTAAAAAAAAACAGTGAATGCTTGAATTTGACATTTGATGATGTCAACTTTATAGATAGTAACAAAGAATTATGGAAGTCCGGCTCTGACCTCCTATTCATTGCGCAAACTCCGCGGGGCCAATCCCCCGATTCCCGCTGCCCTGCACGCCTGGACAATTTTGTTCTACAGTATTGGGCTTCCATACACCTTTAAACTTTCTTGGTTATATAGGATTAAAAAGTGGAACTAAGTGTAAATAAGTTCCGTATTTGATTTTTATAAAAACGCGTTTTAGACTTATTTCAGAAATACAAAATGGCTGTATGGTTATGTTTATTAATAAACAAATTTAAGTCTTGTAGTAAAAATGCATCTAACTTCACTACTTCGAGATTTAGAGTTATTAAGTAAAAACTAGTTTACACCAGAATTCATACCAAACACCTAGTCCTAAATTATACTGACGATAACAAACGGTTTATTGATAAAAAAGTGTATAATAGAGTTCTCTATTTCTGGATAACAAATAGACCTTTAATCTTTAAAGGTAGCATAATAACTTCTTTTTCAAAAATATAACACACCCTTGATGATATTGGTTTTCTATGCGATTTATTAAAACTGTATTGTTTTAAACCTTAGAAGGCTTTGAAACAAGAGCTAATATCCTAAAAATGAATTATTAACATTTTAAAAAATTTGATATGATATCAGTTTATACTTAAAGTGGAGAAAAGAAAAAATTAACAAAATTTATTTTTTTCTCTATCTGAAAAGACGGCAACCATTTTAACATATATTCCGACGACTGGAAAATAATTTAAAAATAGGCAGCTCTTTTACGAAGCCTAGATCAACACTTTTGTAATAAAGAAAACAAGAAAAATAAAGAAATAAGTGTGTTAGGTTTTGACTAGGCCCATGGTTTATCCTGTGATACCTTAAAATAGTAGCTTAACTTTTATTAAAGTGAAAAGGTGCGTTTAGCACTTTCTGCGTGGGTATTAAATGAGGCTGAACCGTCACACTTGGCTATGCAACCCTTATGATGCAGTCGGGAAAAAAGCCAGGTACAAAGATATGACCAAATTTATATTGTATTTGCTTTTTATGAATCGATTTTTTTAGCGTCTTAAATTTGAGATATGCAAATGTCAGATTGCCTTGATAAAGTTTACACTTCTGTCTTGTCGCCTTAAGAACACATCCCAATTTTATTTTCTAAAATCACTTTGAAATTTTAGGAACAAAAATTTACCTCCCACAGAGAAAAAGAAACTTAAACTGGAATTTTAAAATCCAAGGCGCAAAGAATTTTGACATCCAACAAATATTTTCCAATGTTGTTAATATTACACAATAATTGCCCCCTGATGATGATGTGAGAAGACTAAAATTTTGTCACTGGTTTTTAAATAGATCTAACGAAAATCGTGTTTTTTCACAAAAAAAAAATATTTGGTTAAATGAATGTCGAATAACAAGTTGCTGTATTCTTAACCAACATAATATAAGACATCGAAACTTTAAAAATCCCCACATGATACAAACTGTTCGTCAACAAGATTAATTTAAAGTTGTTTTTTATTTTAAAATAAACTGGTGTTTTACTGTTTGAAAGAAAATCTAACTGCGATAGATATCTGGACTTACCCTTTTTGATACCTTTAATAATGTTCCTTTAAATGAAGTAATAAAAATTTACTTTCAATAAGATTTCCTTCTACCCATAACACTTTTTAAATAAAAAGTATTTAAATACTTACTTTAAAAACCGTTGGATAGGAACCTAACTCTATTAGCTGGCCATCATGATCTCCGAATCTAACACCTCCAGGAGTATTTGAATATAAAATTTATAAAAAAGTCGTTTAAATCCGACAACAACTTGATGAAAGAATTTATGAGGACTTTGCAGAAATTAAACTATTACACATTATAACTGCCTTAAAATCCGTTCGAAAATAACAAAGAGGCTTTCGAACCTTTCCGATAATTTGTATGTTAAATTATATTGTGTAATGTCTTTTCAGTCACATTACATAATTTTGTTTCTAGAATATTAGCTTTTGTTTCATAGCCTTCTGTGGTTTAAAGTTATAAGGTTTAAAAAATCGCATAAAAAACCAATATCATCCATGGTGTGTTATACTTTGGAAAAACAATTAAATATACAGGGTGTTAAATTAAAAAAAATGTATAGAACATTTTTCTGTATTTCTTTTTACCAAGAAAACATAGGGCCAATCCAAAATTGTCAATTTTAGTTATTTTTTTCCGTATTTCTTCAGCGATATCTTAATTATTTTTAGATTTGACCCAAAACAAGCACATGTTAATTTTTTGATAGCACTAAAAATTACGGAAATACCCTATGAAAGTGTCGAAAATGGGACACCCTGTACATTTAATATTTCAATTTGTTACCTTTAAGGTTAATCGATTGGTAATATTTCAAATAACATTATTATTAACTTTTAGACACTATTTTATGAGAAAAATATTTAGCAAGTAGGTACCACACCATTCGAGTAAATCATGCTTTTAGGCAACTAGCAAGTAGCGTGTATTATTTTTTTATAACTAGTTTTAAAACAGTGAGATTAGATTCGGGATTTTAATTATTGCAAGCAATTAATTTTACATTATATGTAATACAATAATGTGTTTAAATAAATTATTAATTTATGAGAAAATTACAGTTTTTTTATGTGTATAATAATTCGAAATATAAATTTATGATAAATACCCGATGACATTATACCTAAAAAGATTGGTTTGCTTTGATATCTATTCATTTATGAAAGAGAAGGTGGCCTCTTAAATACTTTAAGTGACAATAACCTAATTTCTGCTCTAAATTTTCTATGGGACCTTTAAATCGTTAAGTTTGTGTAAAGAAAAATTCCGATACAATACTGCTATGTAATTAAAAGTAGAAAAATTAATTTATAATTTACAATGAAAAGTTGACATTTCGGTCTCATTATGTATTTGGTTAAATCATACAAATAAAGAACTTTTCAAAATTTTATAAACTAAAAATATGTTTGTAATGTCCGTAACAGTTTTTTTAAATTCTGAATGTCTCGATTTGGTATTTTCTCGATCCAGCAGGAAAAAAGGTTAAAATGTAAAAATTCCATCTTTACCTGTGGACCTTTCCAAATTCGATAAATCAAATCATTATGCTGGGTCGGTACTTTATATGGCTACCCCCTTATAACTTTCGGAGTTTCGGGGAAGTCCTTTGGTATATCAATGGTTGTATAGCCAAACTTTTTTCCCTACCATAATTAGTAAGCGGGACCTTCTTTTTGTAGCTTTTTTTTACCTACCAAAAATTAGTAAGCTGGACTTTCTTTTTGAAGCTTCTTACAAATACCTTCGTGTATCCTTTGCAGTTGTTAATTAATATGACTTACATAATTTTTTAGCGCATCTGTATTGGTTGCCCAGAAAGTAAGTCAAATAGAAGTTACAATTCCCCTCTAAAAATTACTTTATCTGCTGTTTATTTCATTTTTTTTTGTGAATGTTGGCCAACAAAAACGGCTGTTTACACCTTTATATCAAGAGTGCTCTTAAATCTTTTCACAATTTTATTAGACTCAGAAGGAAGGGATATAGTTCTTAACAGAGGTTCAGAGGGTCAAACCTTCCGCCTTGATTATTGTGTATTTGTGTATTGTGTAATACTTCAGCATCAGTGGAAGCTTCTTGATTTGATATTGTGTAGTCTTTGGGCAATACTAACATAATCCAGCGCAACCAAGATGTAGCAATACCAGATTTATTACCTGAAAATGGTGCTGTTATGTTTATGGCAATTCTGTTAAAAAGAGATTCCACATTAAATTGCTTATTGCTTAGCTATATCTTGACATGGCTTTTTGTTTTAGTTAGATCCCTTACTGGAAGCGCAGTTTCTCAAACTATGTATCTGTCTTTTAAATCTGTGAGGTTCCTTAGTCAGTAACACCTTTCTGAAACCTAATCAAGTGTCTTCATAACTCAAAAATGGTCCCCTCCAACACCATTTTGCAATACTTCTGGAATTCTCTTGGTAAGTACTTTGGTCTAATATTTGACTTTTAATATCAGAACTTTTCCGAATTTATTTCATTAGATCATCTTTAATAATCCAAGTATCCATATAGTCCAGTAACATTTAGGTGTCGAAGTCGCAGAAGCAATTTCTTACCATGGGGGCCGTTCTGATTTTTTATTTTCACAATATCAGCAAGATTTTGATAATTTTGTTAAATTTTCTTGTTTTTACGAAGTACAATTTTAAAATCGTACTTCTAAATGTTTTTAACCATTGTGCTATCTGACTTTTAGGATTCCTGCCCTAAAGCAACCATTTGAGTGAGACATGATTCTTCTTAGATAAATAATAATAATTTTGTTTAGGTGAAAAAGAGCATTATGAAATAACTAACTTTCTTTAGTTATGTGCTCCACCTAAAGTTTTATATGCTTTTAGTAAGTCGGTGTAGGGGTCTCGCAGTAACACCAAATCTTCCATAGCAAGTGCATAGTCCCAGAAATCGTCCAATTTTATGCTTGTTTTTGCTATAGACAAGTTTTTGTCTTTTTTAGATATGCTTTTACTTCCCCTTTGGTAATTATATAACCCACGTACATCGTATTTATCTCAAAAAGGTGAAACTTTTTGAACTAAGCTTTAGCTTAGCAATTTTTAGTTCCTAAAAAATTTCTTTAATATTTTTTAGGTTGCCGTCAAATGTTTTTCCAAGAATTAAAATAAATAAAATAACCATGGACTGTGGGACAATTCTTTAGTGCCTTGGTTTTGCATGTCGCCCAATAACTTTTCAACTTCATCGCATATAGCCAAAGAAAGTCGCCTTGGTGGTTATAATACTGGCACTAAATTAAAAAAAAAAATCCGATGTTAAACTATATGGATTTTTCTCAAGTCATCACATTTAGATTGTTTCTTAAAGTTTCTTTATCTTACTTATCTAATCTTAATTCGGCAGGGATTTTAATAATATAAATTTACTTGACTCGTAAATCTACTATGGAGGACTAGGAATCGCAATATTTCAATATTCACTCATCACAGATATCTGGGATATTTAAAGGATTAAGCGTTGTTGCTTTAAGACCTAGGTGAACTAATATTTAATTTAATCTCTTTCTCTCACTCCGCATGCTGATTGGTCGGCGAAGAGGTTACATCGCCGACCAATCAGGACGAAAAATACTTACACGCCTTCGCACTGCCGAGCAAGAAAGGGGATTGGACTAAAAGTTAAAGGCGCTTTCTTTTCTTCTCCCTTACGCAATATAGTTCGTTCACGCATTCTGTCCCCAGACAGCAGCATAGGGAGCGTTTAAGGTAATGAAAATTTAATTAAATAAGAACTCGGGTAGGGGACAGGGAAAAACCGGGATTGAAAAAGGATGCAGTAATTTTAAATCAAAAAGAAAAAAAATATTGACTGCCACATTTGAACTTTTTTTTGTTAATTTAAAAAAGATACCAATAGTAAAGTTTGACAAGGAAATAAATATGGTCGAGCGTTTGTATTATATCAAAATATATTTTTTGGGAAAAAAAGTTTAACGGGAAACAAAGGACTATAAGATGATTTACCAACTTCTTAATCTTTTATCGAAAGGGGCCACATTATTTTTTTTTTCTTAAAAATCATAATATTCCGAAAATATATCTTTCTTAGACTGTTTTGGCGGATTAGTGAGTACTGACTATAACTTTAAACTGAATACCATACTATTACGTTTATTATTCAATAATCATTTGGTAAATATGTCTAACAAGAGAAATTAAAAATATAATATTAAATCCTGTTAAAGAATATCCCTCTCTGTATTATCGTACAAAAACTTTAAATTAAGAAAGGCCCATCCAATTACCTCTATCACGTAAAAGTATATACGATAATCCGTTAACTTTTCTTAGAATATGTTCAGTAATGTTTTTAAAATAATTGTTAAACAATAAAAATGGTTAACTTAAACAAATAATACTTTACGATTACGATATAAGTAGACTTAAAAATCGGTTAAATATGTGGGTTATAACCAAAAAGCATAAGGGCCTTGCCGCATAAGGGGAGGGGGGGAACCGGCCCTTTTAATTTTTGAAATCTTACTCAACCAGGCTTGTTGAGAATGAAAAAACGTGCTTTTTCCTGTTTTTTTTATTTATTTACGTAGGTGCTTTAGAAATTGTTTTATTGAAACATGAAGATTTTTCGTTTTTTTCTTTTATATTAGCCGCATTAAAAGATTTTTTAGTTTGGCTTGCGCCAAATTAATGGTCTTCAAAGCGCGAATAAAGCACAATTTTTTTAAATTTTGGCTGAATTTTTTTTTAGGCTTTAAAAATTTTTATTATCTTTTTAACAAAGCCTATTGACCCATGTTATGATAATTTTTTTATAATTTTTGTGATAGGGATTTAAAAAATTTAAAATTTATTTTGTTATTTTTCGATATTTTTTTAGAAAAACTTTTAATTTTATATTTTTTTAAAATTTTTTGAAAAAAAGTTTTAAATAACTTCTGGATTAAAAAGATTTAAGATAAACTGGCAAAGACAATTTTTTTAAAAGACCCCGCAATTTTCTATGGAAAATGGGTTTCGGCCAATTATTTTAAAACTTCATGGGCACAAAGCCCGATAACCCCAAAACCCTCCCCAAAATCACTCTCAAAAGGCACTGAAAATTTTTCTTACGGGAAATGAATTTTGGCCAATTGTTTTTAAACTTTGCCTACTGATAGTTCTTAACACGCTGATTAAAAGTCTCCACAGGCACAAAACCCGAAAACCCCTTCAACCCTCCAAAATCACCCTTAAAGGTCACTGGGAATTTTTCTTATAAAAAATGGGTGTCGACCAATTATTGTTTTTAAACTCTGCATAGTGATAGTTCTATTTCCACAAGCACAAAACGGGAAAACCCTCCAACACTTTAAAATCACTCTCAAAAGTCACTGGGTTTTTTTCATATGGAAAATGGGTCTTGGTCAATTGTTTCTAAGCTTTGCAAACTGATAGTTCTTACCACGCTGATTAAAAGTTTCCACAAGCACAAAACCCGAAAACCCTCCCAACCCTTCAGAAAAATAAAAAAGTAATAATAAAATAAAGTTTTTTTTCAAAAATAAAAATCAAAAAATAGAGAAAAAAATAGATTTTGTATTTTTGACCCCCTATCACTCTTTTAGAAATTATGAAAAAACTCATGAAGCTAGATTAACTAAAGACACATCACATATTGTTTTCATCATAACGGCTTTGTTAAAAAAATATTAAAAGTTTTTTAAGCCTAAAAAAAATGAATTTCACGTTAAAAATTTTTGAAAAAATTATGGTTTATCCGCGCTTTGAAGACCCTTAAGTTGGCGCAAGCAAAACTAAAAAAACTTTACTTGCGGCTGAGATATTGCGAAAAAAAAACGTAACAGCATTATGATTCAATAAAACACTTTTTAAAGCACCCACGTAAATAGCAAAAAGCAGGAAAAAGCACGTCTGGTTATTCTCAAGAAGCCTAGCTGGGTTAGATTTCTAAAAGTGAAAAGGCCCATTACCCTTCCTTATGTGCCAAGGCTAAAGCTATCCATAAACTATTCTTATTGGCTAGTATAATATATAAAAGATAGTACAATTTAAAAAAAAATCAAAGCAATATTTTATTTTTACAATGTGTATGCTATCCTAACATGTCATTGCAAGTCATTGTTTATAAAAGTTTGCATTTGAAGCATTGTTGCCAGATAAAAAGAAAAATTAAAATCTGCCTTACTTTACAAAAATGGTATTTGAAATTACTTATCTTTAGGTCCAAATAATTACTACAAATAACTTAAAATTTATTATTATTATCATTTTTACTATACATATCCTTAATACTTGCCATGGTGAATTATGCAAAGCAACTTTTGCAGATCGCAAAACATAACGTTCTTTAGTACAACTGTAACAAGGTACAGAAGAGACAAAGAATAAAGTGCACACGTATTTACTCCTAAGTGATTATGTTTGTCACAAAGATACACATCGTAGTGGTTTAGAAAGTAAAGATTACCCTGAGAGGTTCTAAAAATTCTTACGAATTTTAAACATTTCTAAATATAAAACGACAAGAAGTCGCACCTTCCCGACCTAAAAGCAGCTACAGTGAGGCGGCTACCAGCCACCTGAGGGTAGCTATTATAGACAAAAACAACCCTTATGGCAAAATCACCGCCGATAAGGAGCCGGTTGTCAAAAAAATGCTTATGGGAGAGCTGGACAAAAACATTATGTCCGCCTCATCTAGCAAAACCAAACCTCCCACATTTCGCACGTGGACCTACTCGGGTGAGATTATCAGAATCGTTTGCGATGATGATATATCCCTAACGTGGCTGAAGCACACCGTTGCCAGCCTAGTACCATGGAGTAATGCTTCACTTGCAGTCGTGGGAATAAATCAACTCCCAAAGCTTACCAAGACTTCTCTCTGGGTACCAGGAGAATCTGCTGGGGACAATGAAAATAGAGAGACGATCTTACGTCGACTTGAAGGTCAGAATCCAGACCTCAAAGTAGCCAAATGGTGTATCTTTCACCATGAGGCAAAGACGGCCCCAGAAGGACACCTCTTCGTCTTCGGCATAGGAGACGAGGATATAAGGCTACTCAAAAATAGGTCAATGAGGTTGAGCTACGCGTTCACCTCTTTGACTTTGGGAAACCAGAATGGAGGCGGCGCGGGGACTGCTGGTGGCGTCGAGACCTCCGCAGCAGTGCAGGTCGGCGATGCCACCACTGCCGCCACTCCCGCCCCAACGACCGCTGAGGAGATGGTGGTCGACGACGAACCTCAGGGGACTGATGTCGAGCCGCAATCTGTGGCGTACGATAGCGGTTCTAGGGGGAACGTCGAGACACCAACCCAAGGTGACTCAGACTGTGGGTCGAGCACATCGGCCTCCAGTGACACTACGCTCACTCCAACTGAGCAAAACTAAAGAACTGCTACCTACACCGTCATGGCTAACAAGGCAGCAGTTACTAAACAGGTAAGATTTATACAGTGTAACTTGCAGCACAGCAGGGCAGCAACGGCAACATTATGCCAACGCCTTGATGGGCTGCAGGATACAGTAGCACTGATCTAGGAACCCTGGAGAAATCAAACCAAGATATTAGGCTTAGGCAAACTAATGGGTAAAATTTTTAGCTTTCAAGCAATAGTCAACCTAGGATAGCCATTTACATCCTAGGTCATTCCAAGAGTCATCCCTTATACATCTTTCCACCTCAGACAGTCACTGCAATCAGGATGGAATATGTTACGAATGGCCAAAAGAAAACCATTGTCCTGGCTTCAGTATACCTCCCCTCAGATGCAGTCACACCACCACCTGGGAAAGGAAATGGAGGATCTGGTAGAATACTGCGCAAACCTAATTTGGAGCTTGTTATGGGCTGTGACTCTAACTACCATATCAGCTGGGGCAGTAAGGACATAAACACTGAGGTAGAATCACTTTACGACTTTATCATAACAGAAAAATCTGAGTATTATAAATCAGGCATCGAGCCCACTTTTGTTAACTCGCGCTGTCAAACTAGAATAGATATCACTCTTAGCACCACAAGTATATTTAACTTAATACAAAACTGGCAGGTATCTGACGAAGCTTCAATGTCAGACACCGCTGGTTAACGTTGAAATAAACTTTTCTGTAACAACATCTACACTAATCCGGGAACCTCGAAAAACAGATAAGGTACAATACCACGAGCAGTTGGTAGAGGAACTCGCGTATGTAGAAACTAAACACCCAAACGCACAACGATTTGGAAATGTACTCCATACATCCAAAACGCAATGCTAAGGGCCTATAAAGGCGCCTGTCCCATGAGGTTGGTCAAGAACGATGGTACAGCCACCCTTGGTGGTGCCAAGAACTAGATCACCTCAAAAGGACGCCGGAAAGCTTAACAAGGCTAAAACAACCAAACTCGATGAGGACTGGGAACTGACAGATCCCTCCTCAAAGAATACAAAAAGTCATAAGACAAAAACAAGAGCGGCCTGGACATCCTACTGTGAGGAAATTGAAGATTTTTCTGATGCAGCTAGGCTCCAAAAAAGCTCTTAATAAGATCCATATCAATGTATAGGAAAATTGAAAAACGAGGATGGTTCCTACACAATCAACCTTGAAGAAAGCATCAACTGTCTGGTTGCTACACACTTTCAGGTTCCACCACTATAAAATCAGCAGACACAGAACATGCGGACATGTGATATGGATCTTTATAAGAGCTTTAGACTAGCATGCATCAGAAATATTGTGAGATTTCCTCACTGGTAAATACGACCGCGCTTTCACTGACTTTTGCGGATGAGTTTTCGATCTTTGAGGAGAGGTCTACTGCAGTTCCCGAGTCCTGAGAGTTTGGTTGTTTTAGCCTGGGTATAAACTTTCCATCAGCGTCCTTTTTCGTGATCTGGAGTTCTTGGCAAAGCAAAGGGTAGTGTACCATCGTTAACCCACCCTAACCTCATGGGATCGGGACTTTATACGCTCTCTTGTAGCACTTGCTTTTTTGGGTTGTTTTGGGAATTTTCCCAAATCGTTGTGTGTTTTGGAGTGTTTATTTCTACATACCGCAGTTCCTCTACCAACTGCTCGTGTATTGTACCTTATCTGTTTCAGGTTCCCGGTTATGTAGATGTTGTTAAAAGAAAAGTTTATTTCATGCGTTAACCAGCGGTGGTCTGACATTGAAGCTTCGTCAGATACCTCCAGTTTTTGTATTAAGTTAAATATACTTGTGGTGCTAAAGAGTGATATCTATTCTGGTTTGACAGCGCGAGTTAACAAAAGTGGGCTCGATGCCTTGATTTATAATACTCAGATTTTCTGTTATGAAAAAGGGTCGTAAAGTGACTTACCTCTGTGTTTATGCCACTGCCCCAGCTGATATGGTGTGAGTTAGAGTCACAGCCCATAACGTCCAATGTGTTTGGCAGTATTCTAGATCCTCCATTCTTTCCCAGGTGGTGGTTTGTGACTGCATCTGAGGGAGGTGAAGTAGGACAATGGTTTTCTTTTGGCCATTCGTAACATTCCATCCTGATTGCGAGTGACGTCTGAGGTGGAAGATGTATAAGCGGATGACCTTGGAATGACCCTGGGGATGTAAATGGCTATCCTAGGTTGACTTTTGGGAAAAGCTAAAATTTTACCCATTAGTTTGCCTAAGCCTAATATCTTGGTTTGATTTCAGGGTTCAGATCAGTGCTCTGTATCCTGCAGCCCATCAAGGCGTTGGCATGAAATGTTGCGTTGCTGCCCTGCTGTGCTGGTTACACTGCTCTGTTTTACTGCTGCTGTTAGCCATGACGGTGTGGGTAGCAGTTGAGTTTTGCTCAGTTGGTGAGCGTAGTGTCACTGGAGGCCGATGTGCTCGACCCACGGTCTGAGTCACCTTGGGTTGGTCGACGTTCCCCCTAGAACCGCCTAGGGCCTGATTGCGGCTCGACACCCAGTCCCCGGGTTCGTCGACCACCATCTCCTCAGCGGTCGTTGGGCGGGGTGGCGGCAGTGGTGGCATCGCCGACCTGCACTGCTGCGATCTCGACCTTGAAATCCCCGCCGCCGCCTCCATTCGGGCTCTCAAAGTCAAAGGGTGAACGCGTAGATCAACCTCATTGACTATTTTGGGGTGCCTTATATCTCTCTCCTGCCAAGAAAAAGGGGTTGTCCTTCGGGGAGGGCCGTCTTGCCTCATGGTGAAAGATACACCATTTGGCTCGGGTCCTGGATTCGGGACCTTCAAGCGACGTAAGATCGTGGATGTGGGGTGATACCCACAAACAAAGACTGGCTAATTGCCTCAAAAATTACTGATGGGGAAAGGCTCGTTGGGCCATCACTGGCTTCCCCCCCTTAAAAATCACCGGGACCGGACGGCGTATATCAGGACTTCAGTGGGGAATGGAGGTACTACTTCCGCACCTAGTAGGGATTTTCAGGTCATCCTGGCCCTTAGATACACCCCAAAGGTCTGGAGAGAGAAGTCAGAGTTGTCTTCATCCCAAAAACCCAAAGGGAAGGCTGACTACAGTACCCCTAAATCATTTAGACCAATCAGCCTTACATCATTTCCATGAAACCATGGAGCGGCTATGCGAAAACATATCAGAGATGTAGTAATTACCAATAAACCCTTACACCCAAACCAACATGCATACACTACAGGCAGATCAACGGAGACAGCACTATACGCAGTCTCAAATAAAATCGAAAGATCAATGGACTACAAGGAGTCCGCCTTTTGGTGTATTCGTAGACATAGAGGGGGCGTTTGACAAAACGACCTTTACCAAAATATCAGACCACTTGCTGACTATCATATCCACCAACAGTAAATGGATGGATAATGAATATGCTCTCTAAACGAGTAATAGAAATAAAGGCTGACGATGTTAAGGTCAGGAGCAAGGTAACAAAAGGCTGTCCGCAGGAGGAGTACTCTTACCCTTATTTGGAACATGGTTCTAGGACAGCCTCTTGCGACGCCTTAATAACGAAAACCTATACACGATAGCATACGCAGATGACGTGGTTATTTTGCTAACAGGCAAATTCCTGAATGTAATCTGCGATAGAATGCAACATGCCCTTAGAAAATTGGAACAGTGGTGCGTTGAACACGCTCTATCTGTATATCCCAAGAAAACACAAATGGTTCTGTTTACAAAGAAAAAGAAATTAGGGAACCTCACAGCACCCGTTCTTTTCAATACAAAACTGAGCTTCTCAACAGAGGTCAAATACCTTGGTATTACCTTTGACAGTAAGCTAACGTGGAATTCTCATTTGGAGAACAGAATAAAGAAAGCAGATATTGCTTTTGATCAATGCCGCAGAACCATAGGTAAGACTTGGGGATTCTCTCCCAAAGTAGCCCATTGGATCTACATGGCATAATAAGACCCATGGTAACTTACGGTTCCATAGTGTGGTGGTCCAAAATAGAACAGATCACGGCAAAACATAAGCTAGATCAAATTCAAAGAATAGCATGTTTAAACATCACAGGTGCTATAAGGACTACACTGACTAGAGCTATGGAGGTGATATTGAATCTCACCCCTTGATATATATGTAAGGAAGCGGCTCTGATGACTCTAACACGCCTTCGCATGGTCAGGTCTAAACACTAATGTAGCACTGGCTCAACTGGACGACGCCTGTGGAGGGGTGTTACAGGGGAACTCCCAATTCTACAGGCAGAGCGGACTCAGTTGCAGCAAGGTTCGTTATTTAATAAACCTACACAATCCACATAAGAGGAACAATACCAATAAAAGGCGAGTCTAAAGGATCCATTAGCCCGTACACTGATGGATCTAAGACCAAGATGGGCACAGGCTGTGGCATATATCCATAAACCTGAAAATCGGATGGACAATGGGCGCCGAACCCAGCGTGCTTCAACCCGAACTGACAGCCATAACCATAGCGGCTTACGAAATTAAAAGCCGCAACATCGCCAACCATTCGATCTGTATTTATACAGAAAGTAGGCAAGCATTACTAGTCCTGAAAAGACCACGAATTACTTCGGGACTAGTACTAGAATGTCATCAAGCCCTGACTAACATCTCTCTAAATAATGTGGTCAACCTAGCCTGGATCAAGGGACATGACATATCTAAAGGTAATTATACCGCTGACTCGCTGGCCAGGGCGGCTGCGGGACGGAAACTAGTTGGTCCCGTCCCCACCACTGGACTGATAACAGCAGCGATTAAAGACATCATTAAAGAATACTCACATCGACTGTTTAAAGGAAAATGGGATGATACTACAAACTGCAATTTTGCAAAATGCTGAGCTATCCAGACAAGTCAATAGCGAAAAAACCTATGATGTCCAGAAGGAACCTCCGAACACTAACGGGCGTTCTAACTGGCCACTGCGGGCTACGAGGACACCTATTTAAAATGGGTCTAACGAACACAGGATTATGTAGAGGCTGTGAACAAGAAGATGAGACCGCGTAACACATTTTTTGCGATTGTTCCGCCCTCACATTCGAACGGAACTTCATGCTGGGCACGAATTGGCCATTACTGGCCGAAATTAGGGAGATTCCACATAAAGACGTCGTCAACTATTTTAAATCAATAGGTTGGACGACACAGTGAATCTCCCGCCTGTACAAGAGGAAGCACAAAGGACCTACTGAGATCTAGGTGCAGTGGTATATTACCACCCTCTGAACATTCAGATCAGATCAGATATAAAACAGTTATGTACCAAAGTCAACAAAAAAAAAAAACATGGGGTAGCCTAAAAAAATTTCAGAAATTAAAACTGATTATTTTCTTTCTCTATTAAAAACTTTTTGCCATTTAAGTTGCAGCATTTCAATCAATTCAGAAATTAAAGCTGATTATTTTCCTTATCTATTAAAAACTTTTTACGATTTAAGTTGCAGCATTTTAATCAACTTAATAAAACTTAATTCTATCACTTATATAACACATTTAATATGATTTAAAACAGTATAGTTTTCAGTTCTTTGATAATATTTTAATAAAACCATAATATTTTTTTCAAACCCTAACGTTTTTTTTTTCTGGACCGATTTCTGCAAATAATATTCCATAGCCTTTAAAAATCAATGGATAGAGACCCAGGCTTGTATCAGGTAAGACGCAAGTTGGAATCAAATTTAATCGCCAAATTCCAAATTTCCCAAAAATATCAATGTTTTTGTAAAATCCATAACCTGTTGAAAATTTTTCACTTAACAATTATCTTATGCAAATATTTCAGATGTCTCTAATTTTAAGAACAATGTAGCATTTTGCTAAATTGAAAATTTGATCAAATTCACACAAAAATGCAAATAGAGGATTTGCTTTTGAAAGTCTGAATTTCCCCTTTGGGTTACCACAAAAATAAACTTTTTTTTTGCAAATTCTAAAATGAAAATTTTCATTACTAACGTGTTACCCTTGTGGCCATAGCATCTGGTATATATTTATGGTATTTTTTGATTCCTTTTTAATTCGGCTAAAAAAAATATAGAGTAAATAACACAATCCAAATTTATCTATTAATTGTCGACTTAATTTTCCAATTTTGATTTAAACTTACTTTTAATTTTACTTGTTTAATTCTCATAAAAATTATTTTTTCGTAAGAAATGAAAAACATATTTAATAAAATATAATTTTATTATTTTTAACAAAAATGGGATGAACACCACTATAATGGTATGTCTAGCAACTAGTTATGTAAAATTTCCGGAAATATATTTTTGGAAATATTTCCGAAAATATGTCCTTAAACATTGAAAATGTATGGAAATATTGAAATTATTGGAAATATAGAAATAAAAACTACAAAGCTCAAAACACTAAGCATTTAATGAAAGTTTGTCATGGGTAATACCATAAATGGTCAAATTTGTCCGGATATTCTCGAGAGCGCAGCCCGAATGATTTAGAAAAACTAGTTAAATTTCCAAAGTATTTAAAACCAGGCAAAAATATCTGGCTCAAAATCTAAGTACGAATAGTATTTGGTAAGACACTTGTGCAAATGAAACAAAGTCAAAAGCAAAATAATAATTATTTAACAATATAAAATATAGTCGCTACTGTGGTAACAATGGACGACACGATTGATAGAACAGTAAAATTACCGATTTTTTAGCCAGTAACTTTTTTCCTTTTATCCGATAGCAAATTTTGATTTTTAACATTTCAAATGGGGTTATTTTTAAAAGACTGCAATTGTCATCAAAATGTTAAAGCGCGAAATACATTAATATAAATAAAAAATTAAGTTTTTAAAATACAACAAAGCAAAAATGAAATTTCTAAAAAAGTAATTACACACGACCACCAGACACAAGTAGTGCAACTTGATCGTAGGCATGTCTTCATCGATATCATCCACACCTTCAATGTAATATTCGGCATCAATGCCGTTAAGACAACAAGCAATAATTGGTGAATCCCCGAAATCGAGATTTTATTATTCATAATGTAATCGTAATAATATACGAACTTTTTCGGAAATTATTTTTCTAGTGTGAAATTTGTACTGCACAAAAGTATAAAAAATATATAAAAATAATAAAAATATTTTTAAAATTTCCAATATTTTTAATATTTCCGAGATACGTTCGAAAATTTTCAATATTTCCATTTCCATGGAAATACTTCCACTGGAAATATTTCCATTTACAACACTACTAGCAACACTGCCTTAGATGCCCGCATCTTATCGTTTTCTAATAGAAATGCTATAATTCAAGGTTAATCCACTTTGTTTACACTCTTTTTCTGGTCGTCAATATGAAATACACAAGACTTGGTAGGACATCAAGGAGTTTACTTACTGATGACAGGCTTATTTTTATGTTTGCCGGTTGGCATGTTTTGTCACTCTTTTTGACCTGCTAAAGATCATTCTTTGGTTCATCATTTTGACAAATATGATACTTCTTTTGTTCTGTGTTAAAATTCCTTGTTTGGTATATGCATTTATTTGATGTAGCCTTATCAATAGCAGCTTAAAAATTGCAATTTTACTCAAGACGAAATATTTTGCAATAGGGCCTTCTACAGAATTCGCCAGTGGACGCTTGACTGGCATTGAGTTAAAAACTGCCATCAGCTTTCGAGCTGCTTATTTCTCTGGTGTGGGTTTCTTGTGACTTGTCGGTTTTAAAGTAGTAATTTAAACTAAGAAAAAAATTACAAATTTTGAGATTTGAATTTTCTTTTTTTGTGTTAGCCTTCAGCTCCCGTAATGGTAATTAGTGTTTAAGTGCGTAGTAAAAAAATCTAGTGTTTAGAATTGTTGTTTGTTGTTTTCCTGCCTGTTGCAGAGGATTAGAGGATAAAAATCCAGGTTTCTGGCTAGGCTGCGGCCCAAGCGTTTGCTCTACGGGAGCCGTTTTGTTTTGTAAAGGTAGTAAAGTTTTTGTTTTCGGAACGATGAGAAAAAGCCCTAGAAGCTGCCACAGGCTGGTTTGCGATTATTTATGTTTAATAATTAATTATAAAAAGAAAGGCTATAATTAAAAACAGAAAAACAAAATATTTAAAGTGTAACGAGAGACCGTTTATGTTGTGTCAAAGAAGTTTGTAAAGAATGTCAGATTTAAATCAATTAAAATGTCAATTAAAAGCCGAACAAGAGTGTCTTATTGCTAACCAGCCCCGAGATATGACCATCCCGACCACTAATCACTCACCTGCTTCGGCACTGGGGCCCTCCCCAGCATCTGCCGACGAGGTGACCGAACGACCACTGGCTTCGGCTCTGGAGCATCATCCAGCATCAGCAGATGCGGTGGTGCATAACTGGCTTGCTTCGGCACTAAGACCGACCCCAGCATTTGCCAATACAGTGACTCCATGTCGTTCCTCTCGCCCTGCCTCGCGAGTGCGAAGTAAAACTCAGTTCCGATGGATGCAACGTTTTAAGCAAAAGGTTATGGGTTTTGCTGCGCTATCCACGCGCGACAGTGCAGGCAGGCCTATGTATTTTACCACTGTAGGTGCAAGGAAAGCGCTTGCTGTGTTTAAAACCAACCGACCCGCTGGTCAAAATCCTGTGGGAATAAAAGGGAAGGCTACCACTACCCTAGCTACTAGCAAAGGCTCCACAGCACTACCAAGTCAGACCGAGGAAACGTCAAGCCAACATCAGTCACAGACCACAAACCCAAAAAAACCTCGGACGGAGACAAATTCCAGAACCCTATAATATGGAGCATACACGTTCGGTAATATTTGTGGCAACGCATGCAATATCCTCAATTGTGGTGCTTATAGTGATATTTAATATGCGAATTACTGGTTGCCTATGGATAATGGAGAAAAGCGAATTTTTATTTTACACACCACCGTTTGAAAGTTATAATAGTAAAATATTTATGGCAACCGATACCACTATTGGGCAGATGTAAGATGGTTGCCATAAATATTTTAGTCCGGAAAAATGTGTATAAGAGTTACCAATAATATAGAAAAGTGAACAGTGTGTTAATTGCAATGTTGCCAAGGATTATCGTTGCCATTATTGTGCATTTTATTGTAACAGGTATAGAGAAAGTATTAAAGTTAAATGATAACAAACAACTTCATACAAAAATATAAACATGTATTTGTGAAAAACAATACAAAGCTAGAGTAAATGTTTTTTACTTAATTAACTAAAAACAAAACTTTTCAGTAAAATCATGTTCATTCATTCATTCATTTTGGACGCACGCTGGAAACTTGTAATTATCATTAAGAAAGAATATGATTGAAATATAACGAAATTCTGAAGGTGCTATTTGATTGTTATATTTAAATCTGGTAGTTTATTAATTATTACAGTATTTTGTGTTTTTAAGTTTGGGAATCAGTTCCCAAATTTGAACAATGTGCTGAAATAATTCGGCACGAAAAAGTAAACATCCTTAAACTTATTATAGGTAAAAAATTGAGAGTACTAATGTTTCATTAGCTTTTTGCTCTTATCAATTTGATTTTTAACGCAATATTTTATAAGTTTCCAAGGTCTGGATGATAAAATATCAAACTTTTCAATGCAACTTTCGCATTCCTTTTTTCCTGGAACAATATGGCATTTTAAATTTGTTTTAAAATAAGTTGTTATGGCCTCCATTTCTTCGCTTGTCCAATGTTGTGGTTTTGTTTTAACTAAAAATGAGGATTCAGATAAATAAGTAATAATAAATTATTCAATTTAAAGAAGTCTGGTTGTGAGACGTATACAGGGTGGCCCACGACGGACTGTGTCAATCGATATTTCGAAAATTTGATATTGATTGATATTTCCTTTAACACTTTTTTTAGTATAATCATATAAAAATTTTAAATTGGAAATATTTCGAGATTTAAACATTTTCGGGGTAGACAACCTTAAACAAATATTCCCTTGTTTTTAATGCTAAATAAGATAAGATTATAAAAACTGGACCCTGTTTTAATAATTATGGAAATATTATACAATATTTATTAAAATGGGTCCTTATTTATCAACAAAGAATTCATTACAAATGAAATAAAAAAAGCTTTCCTTATAGGAAAATTTGGTGATACTTTTAGGGTCTCCAAACGTCATTTTTAACACAAAAATATTAAATATCTCAAAAACGATCAGAGTTAGTTATAGGACATACCAATAATAAAATATTGTTTTAGCTTACCTTTTCTACCTTTGCCAATTTTTTTTGAGGCTTTAGTAGTTGTATCTTCGTCTTCGCAAAACATTTTTGTTGCATTTCTCTTTTTATTTTTCTTCTTATCCTCTTGGCTCTCTTCGTGTTCATTGTCTATTTGTTCTTCAAGTTCTTCTTCCGCTTCTTCTTCATCAAGTAAAGGCAAATCTCAAAAATAAGAATTACTTATTGCTTATAAAGTGGTTTATTTTAATGTATATTTATATATTAAGTAAAATGTCTCAACATTTAAAATAGTTAATCAAACCCCCTATATTCTTAAATTGTCAGAAAACACCCAGATTTTGTATTAAAACATCATCACTCACCATCAATTTTAATGTCATTAATTTGCTTTCCAGAATAATTGTGAGCTTCGCCTTGGTCAACAGCCAATAACAATCTACTGATTTTAGTTAGTTCTATTGCACTTTCGTGCATGCGATAGAATTCTCTGTGCACGGTGATGTCATGACCTAAATGTCTAGCAAGCCAGTCATATTCATTCTCAGACATATCAAATAACTGTGAGACGGTTGCTATATATTTTCTTAATTTGGTGCCCGTAATTGCTTCAGAAGTCTTTAATTGTATTTCTTCGCATACTTTTCTTAGACAGTCATGCCCTCTTAAAGACTTTTTTGAATCTCCTGTTCTTGCGAATATATATTTATTATCCGGGGCAATATTGCCCAGAAATCTGTATCTAATAAGAATATCAATACATTCTTTAATAAGGGGCGTAAGTAATACAGGTACCTTTCGTCCTCGTTTACCTTCAATTTCGACCATAGTCATAGTCTCAGCAAGTTTCATTTCAATTGGAGAAAGCGAGTTTCTTATTTCTTGTGTGTTTTGTTGTTCCCATGAGGGTCTTGATATGTATTCAGAGGTTTTCATTTTAGCTGCTTCTCCAGAACGCCTCTTATTAAAAAGAATTACTCGTGCTAGACAGAAAGTTGCTAACCTAGTCCACAAAGTTTTATTTGCCATATTGTTTTGAAAAGTTGTTTTCATTTTTTCCAAATTAATATCAATATATTTGCTTAATTTTACCAAGTCATCAGTTATAGGTAATAATTGTACTGCATTCAGTTTTCTTCTGTATAAAGTTGAAAGTGCATTGGAAGACACTCGAATATTCCATTCCATTTCTAACAGTTCCTTAAATCCCAACAGTGATTTATTTCTTTTAATGTTTCCCGCTCTTAAAGCGGCACCTCTCTGAATAGCAACACATTTTTTTAAAGCATAACCTATTTTTAAGGCTAAACTCGGAGTATGAAAATCAGGTCTAGAATTATTGGAACTAATGGGATTCATAGATATTTCCTTCGTTGCCTGTATGACCAGATCAAATTTTTCAGGATATAAAAAAGATTCCAAAGCTGTGGAAGGCGTGCCATTTAAATTGTTTAGAGCAATTAACAACCTGCCCAATTGACGCATTGTTTGTCTAATAAGTTCTGATTGCGAATCTGCATACTTCTCAAATTGCATTGCTCCAAACTTTAAAATTAACACATCATTTCTGCATGAATTTCCGATATCATCGGATCGCATAGCATTAACGATAGAATTATAATATTCTTTTGTAAAGCCCAATCCGAATATATCTGAGATTAGTGCATTACTTTCAGCAATTACATCTTTTGCTCCCTTTATTTCTGTTTCTTCAGTATTTTTTATTTTGCAACTAAATTTAAGATGATGCCAGATATGTTTTTTCAGCATAAATCCTAAACAGTTCGGACACGGTCCATAGTCTGTTTCTTTAACGCGAAGAAGCTCAGCCTCCGTTGGACGTCGTACCAAAACTAATTCTCCAGTTTTGGTAGCTAATACATTACAGTTATGGTAAAAATCCCCCACTCTTATAATTTCCAAATATCCTTCTTTACGTTGGATAGAGTTTTTTAAATAAGCCAAACATTTCGCCACTTCTGGTTCCTTGTTATGAACTGTTTCAAGGTGTCTAGACATAATGATTACATGTTTGCTACAATAGTAGCACACGTGAGTTTTATTTCTTATTCTTTTTCCATTTCTTTTGGCAGCCGCTATTACTTTTATTTTGTTCTGTCGATTTATCTTTTTAATACTCTTAGTAAACTTAGACGACACACTACTGTCAATGTCACTTTCGGCTTTTTCATCGATCTTCTCTACCACCTCGTCTTCATTAAATATTTTTTTATCCTGGGTTATTACGTCATCATTCTGAGTGCTTTGAAAATATCTGTTAAGGATAAAATTCTTATCAAAGCTATTTTCTTCAAGGCGTAAACCCACATTATTACTTCCTGACCTCTTTTTACTGGTAGGCTTTATGATAATATCTTGTAAGACACGGATCTTTTTAATTTTTGGTGCTGAAACTTTTAGTTGCTGTTTATTTTTTCGCTGTTTTTTATGGTCAACTTCAGATGATGAATCCGAGTTGCAAGGTGGCAAATATTCACTTCCAGATGTAATTTCCTCACTATGAGAAGAGTAATGATTATCTTTATTAAATGCTGAAAACAACAGAAAAAAAATGTTTATTTAATTATAAGACAAATTTTTAAAACGAGCTTTTATTTATCTAATGCACTAAAAACAAGAAAATTAACTTCAACTTAAATGAAACTAATCATATGTTGAGAATCATAATTTTTTTCGCGAGACTAAATCTTAACACAGGCCTCAATTAAATTTATATAGTATAATTTATTCGCTAAAATTAATTAATCGTTAATAACCTAATCTTTCAAAATACAGGGTGTCCGGTAAGTATACGTCAAACTCTCGGCAGTGTATAGAAGTCGTCAAAATAACTCTAGCGTTTCATATAAAGATTTTTCATAATATATGGGGCCCAAAAGAGGTACCCACTGATTTATTTTTTGGACGGACACAGATAAATACTCATAAATTCAGATACAAAATAATTTTTAATATTAGTTGGGGAGCCAGAAACGGACTTGCCCAATAGCTCTCGGGCTCAAAACTTTGACAGGTGTTACTTTAACCCGATTTTTCAGATACTTTGGAAAATGACCTTAAAAAAAGATATACTACTTCTTTCATTTTCGAGAAAAATCCATTTGTGTGTGACGACTATCTTCGAATATGACTAATTCAAATAAATAAAAATACAGAAATAAAATAGTAGGCTTTGGTTCTTTTAAAATGGCAAACACTAAACACAAAAACTATTGTAACTACCTACTAACTGTATTATACAATTTTGCGATGATTCGGTGATTTCTGAAATGATGATGATTTTTTTATTTCAGAATTCCTATGTTCTTCATAAGTAATTTTATTTGTTGATTTTTGTCGAAAACACATTTACCATTTTTTCAAGATAATTTTCTGTATCTAATAAACCGGGTTTAAACTACAAAAAGTCGCACGTTTCTGGCTTCCAAACTGGTGTAAAAAATTCTTTTCTATCTGAATTTGTGAGTATTATAGTCCAAAAGATAAATCGGCAGGTGCCCCTTTTGGGCCCCCTATCTCCGTTATGGGATATCAACTTTGTAAAAATTAATAAAATATCCAAAAGTTAATACTGAGGTCTCGTTTGGTTGACACTGTCAGAATTTATTTGTGAAGTACCTATTCAAAGGTGATATTTACAGGTATAAAAAATCAAAGGTTTACCCACGAAACTTTTCAGTGAAATGCAAAGGATATAGCCGGGTTTCTATGTGATATCTGCCCCCACGGCT
Source organism: Listronotus oregonensis (assembly GCA_019359885.1). NCBI lineage: Eukaryota > Metazoa > Arthropoda > Insecta > Coleoptera > Curculionidae > Listronotus > Listronotus oregonensis. The sequence continues at coordinate 41,062 of JAHBCN010003409.1, read as the reverse complement.
TTTTCGATTTTCACTTGGGGGATCGATTTGACATCAAATAAAAATAATTTACATAAATTTTTACCTCTTTATCCCAAACGGTTTTTAAGATTTTCCAAAAAAACTGAATTTTTTATTATAATTTTTTTTCAATAGCAAAATTTAAAATTAATGAATGGTGATTTTTTCCTTAATTCTTAAGAGTAAAAGAGATAATATGACACTATTATAATGAATCTAGGAAAAAAAAGTCGCTTTTTAAAAGCAGACATAAAGCTAAAAAATAGTATATTATGCAACAAGCACGGAATGATACCCATTTTGGTACGAGTATAAATTTGCGCACTAGCCGAAGGCGAGTGCAGTAAATTATACGAGTGCAAAATGGGCATTCCGCGCACGTTGCATACTATACTTTTTCTACGACTTACACCAAGAAATACCTAATTGTTTTTTAAATTAATTTTTTGTCAACTTGACGTTTATTTTGTCGCGTCACTGTTTGTATTGTTTCCATTTTGACGTTACCTAGGTTACCTGCGCGATTTTGTGCATGGCGGCGATCTTATGTCGATTTTTTTTAAACGTCATGTTGACGCTGTTACATTGCCGCACTGAAATGTCACATTGCCGCACCGAAATGTTACATTGCCGCACCGAAATGTCACATTGCCGCACCGAAACTATAATGTATATCATTATGTTATTGGGATGAACATGGAACATATGAATTATGAGACAGTTGCAGAAAAAAAATTTTACCTGTTTTTCTTAAAAGTGTCACTTACCAAATTTTTTCAGAAAGTGCCTTTTATACTCTTCTACACACAGGAATTTTTAATTTTTTTTTGAAGTGCTGGAACAATATGAAAAAAAAATTAAACTGTTTTCTTTTTCAAAACCTTACTTAAATAAGTTAATCATGGTGGTTAATTTTTTTACGTTACCACGACAACGCCATGATAACAGGCAAAAGTTCAATGTGAAGATTTCAATCAAATCTCTGTCAAACAATATTTTATGGTTTTATTCTGTTCGTTGTAGAAAAAATATTGCTTGAATCTCGTCAGAGACAACCTTATCTCGTGTGCAAAACGCTAAGTAGCAAAAATAACTAATAAGCAAATTATTATTTTTTGAAATATTACTTGACAGGAGGTATGAAATATGAATGACATTTTTACATTGACATTACTTTTGCCTGTTATCATGACGTTTGATAACGTAAAAAAATTAACCACTATGATGAATATAATATTTTTAAAAGTAATGTTTTGAAAGAGAAAATAGTTTTTTTTTCATATTGTTCCACCATTTCAAAAAAAAAATGAAAAAATTCCTGTGTGTAGAGGAGTATAAAAGATAAAAATAAAATTTGGTGAGTGACACTTTTAAGGAAAACAGTTAAAATTTTTTTTTTAGTTTTATTTCTGCTTTTAAAAATCGACTTTTCTTCCTAGATTCATTATAATAGTGTCATATTATCTCTTTTACTCTTAAGAATTAAGGAAAAAATCACCATTCATTAATTTTAAATTTTGCTATTGAAAAAAAAATTAAAATCAAAAATTCAGTTTTTTGGAAAATCTTAAAAACCGTCTGGGATAAAGAGCTAAAAATGTATGTAAATTATTTTTATTTAATGTCAAAACCTAATAAAAACCAATATTCTGAAAGATATGATAATTTCAAACAATTTCCTTAAGTAGCATTTTGTCGAAAACTTTGAAATAAGGATACTTTATTCTTGTAAAAAACTTGAAATTTTAACTTTTGGAACACCCTGTATACAATTTTTAATTTCTTCCATCGACAATAGTATTCTCTCGGCAAGCAAACCTGTTTATAAAGAATGAATTTTCCTCGAAAAATGAAATTTTTGGTCAGTGTGCCCTCTTGTCTACCCCATCGCCGGACATACTGTATATCCGTATTATGTAAAAAACCTCTAAACTAAAAATAAAAATCGACGTGTTCAAGCGTTTTTTCATAAAAGTACAGAAGAAAATCTAGGCGCGTGTTTCCATTCTTTTTGTGCGTACCGTATATCGTTTGCTTGCACTCCATTTTATTTTTAATTTGAGAGTTAATAGGTATGACCAATTAATTTATTCTGTCCATATAACAGAGTGTAGTGTATACTGCATAATATGTCCTTAAAAGTAATGGATTTGTAGAAAATTCAAAGTAAACATGTTTTGAAAAATATTAACTCTCCTATTTGATCGTAAAAACGAAATAATAATGCGAAGGCTTTTATGTTAGAGACACATTTTATACGTTATTAAAGACAATTAGAGATTACAACCAACACTAATAAGTAATTAGCTAAAGTTATAGTATACCTAGTAATTAATTATATGTATGCGGTGTCTTAAATTTAGGTAAAAATTAGTTAACAAACGCACTTACCTTTAAGAGCTTGATGGCGATCTTCTGGTGTTAACCCTTGGGTGGTTTCATATTTTGGTAAAAATAGATTGTCGTAACCTTCATTGGTGGACTTTCGTATTAGATCTTTTATTTTGTCTATACGGCTACTCATTTTGCAAAACACACCAAAAAAAATAATGGCAACTTTAATATCCGAATATCTAAACACAACACGAGAAATAAATTTTTTATTAAACTCAATGTCAAACGAAATGCAACACCGCATGAAACTATGTGAGGGCGCCACCATCCAACCACGCCCCCGTTACCAGAATTAGGCGTGTGTTAATAACTTGCTACAACCTAAATTGCGGCAACTTACACACGTTTTGACAAACTTTTAAATAAGGATTTTTTTTAAGGACTTTTAAATGTTAAGTATGATTTATTTAATTGATATAGGTCAAGTCCACGTTTCCTGAAGAATTTATTATATATAGGACTGTCAGAGAAGGCAATAGAGGAGAAAAAAATTGTGGTAACGCGTGTAAGTTGCCATAATTTGAGTCGTAACCACAGTTCAGGATATATCACACACAAGTTGCCACAAATATACTGAAACCAACACACACACACACACACAACACACACACACACATACAAACACTAACCCTTAGGTGACAGATAAGGGAGTGCACATACACCAACATATACACCCATACACACACACTAACCCTTAGGTGACAGATAAGGGTTTACACACATACCCATACACATGCACACACACTCACAAACACTTACCCTTAGGTGACAGATAAGGGTATACCTACACACTCACACAGACATACACGTACATACACACATGCTCTTATGTGAGAGATAAGAGCTTCGTGATCATTAAGACACTACATATTTACTGTTTAAAAATATTTTTTACCATTACTAATTTTTCAATTTTACATATTACTTGCACATTCAGTCATAAGTAAATCTATCTTCCAGTTAAGTTAACAATATCTTAACTTTAACCTAGATATGCCCGGACCTTATACTCGCATTCCAAAAATAAAAAACTTAAAAAAATACATGTTAAACTAAAAAGACCCTGAAACGAATAAAGTGGTATAGAAATCCATCCATTCTGTACTAGTCTTACATTTAATAATAATTATAAAATTTTTTAAAAATGTATCAGCTTAGAACTAAGAAACATTAATATGAATTTTTCGAAAACTTAACAATATCCTGTATCTATACATTGTAAAATTCAGCTGTTGTTGATGTTACCAACTTCTTAATAATGCATTTAGTTGTAAGTATACCTAAAATTGAGAAAGATTTGCTTTTTTATTGTATTGTTTTTTTCCATATTGTAGACCTGAAGAAGGAAATAAATATTTTCGAAAGCTCGTTAAACTAAGAAGTGTTTCACTTTAATTAGCCCTCTCCTGGACCGATACCCAGAAATTTATTACCTTTGTTGTTTAACTGGTCGGCCAAGACTTCCCTCCTCCTTATTTTTATATATATATATATATATATATATATATATATATATATATATATATATATATATATATATATATATATATATATATATATAAATATTCAGTGATATATTTAAGTTTTTACGTTAAAAATGACGTTCGCAGGCTCTAAAATAATTAATAATTTTTACTATAACAAGCCTTTATTATTTATCCTGAGTTGCATTTATTGTTAAAAAGGAGCTCCTTTAACAAATTTTTAAAATAGATAAATGAACCATTATAAAGACTATTCAAAAAATAGGATTAAAAATGAAATTAAGAAAATTGTTACAAATCTTTTTTTTTTTTTGAACCCACAAATTTTATAATTTTATGTTATTTTGCATTAAACGTAAAAACAAGTTTGTATAAAGTTGTCTATTTCAAAAAGTTTGCTGATTTGAAGTTTAAGTTATACTCCAATTTGGCTAGGACATTTTACTCTTAGTTGGCTATGACGACAAAACTCTCAGTAATTTTAAATCGCCATAAAAAAATATTAAAATGGAAATGGGTATGTTAAAAACTAAAAATATTAATAATAGGCAACCTCTCTATAAAAACAGACCAAGTTATGTTCACAATTTTGCTCCACTCTTTTTTGGCTTGGCAAGTTTTTAATTAATCTGTCACCTTAAAACAATGTAATAAATATCAAAATTTGACAGCTGTCATTCTTCGGAGACCGTTTATTTTGTAGATATCGAAACATATTATAGGACCTTTTTGTTTGCAGTGATATTTAATATTATGATGTGTGGAGTTTATATACACAGGGCGGGTAATAAAGAAGTTGTATTTTTTTTTTTTTTTAAGCGGGGTAGAATTTTTAGAGAAATAAACACAGCATTTTAATAAAATATAGTTTGTTTCATGTCAATTACGTGTTTTTATCCTTAGCTTAAATGAAAAAGAAAAGTGTACAGATGGATAGAGAGCTTTGATTAGAGGTATCACAACAATAGGGCACCTAGGGGCTGATTAACCCTTAACTAAAGTATTTTTTCCCATGTGTGTAATATTTATGTCAATACAATTTTTCATCAATTTTATTTTTCGAGATATTTATATTAAAATTTTTCAAATTGTCACCCGGTATGTTTCTGTGTCGTTTAAACACTTATTAAAATTAAAATTTTTTAAATCTTTTCCAAGATATCAAAATATTAAAAAATGCTAGGTTGCGGATATATTTTCACAAACCTATTTTTATAGTGACCCGATAAACCACTCTCCAAAATATAACCATATCATTAAGGTAAAATATTAAGGGGGGTAAGAGGAAGACAAGAAACTTTTCTTTATAAAAATTAAATTAAGAATCCAGATCCCATTTTAAAAAAGGTTGGTAAAAAAACGAAAAGTGGGGTTTAAGTTTTTTTTAAACAATTCAGGTAAAATTTAAAAGGCTAAATCTTTCCACATTGAAAAAAAGTACAAAAAATAAATAAAATCTTATTTTTTGCAGTTGATAATAAGTAAACCGTCAAATACGTATTTTTTATAATTTAACTTCCACTGTATTTTTATGGTTTTGTACATCCCTAAAGAATCCATTCTTAAACGTAACAGTTTGTATACTTAAAAAGGCGGTTACCCATATATTACTGTTTTTTAAGGTATTAAATGCAATTTTACACCATTATACTCACCCTAACCCAATCCATCGTCTACCAAACAACCTACAACCGCACCACCTAAACCAGATCTTTATATCTAAACCCTAATAACAATGGCTAATTCCCTATTTATACCTTAGTTTTATAGATTATTGTTTCCCCCATTTGAGGCGATGATAACATTACAACACATCTTCAAATGGCATCTTTAATGCAGCTGCACAACTGCACTTGCATATCTTAATCAGTTTTCTAGATTCGTGATCATTCGCTATGGTCAATTGCCGCAACGTGTGTATTGTTGTATATTAGTATAATTTTACATTGTTTACAAGCGCGTAGGAAAGATATATCTGAATTTTATTTAAAAATCCCTGCATGTCTTTAAAATACCTTTGTGTTTCCCACCTGCTTGCGTTAATAATCGATAGAGGAAAAATGTATTTTTTAATACATTTACAGTAATAATCTATACAGGGTGTCCTAGATTAATATTAATTAATTTAATTAAACTCTTCTATCACCACAAATGAAACCCGGCTGTATTGGTGTATTTTTATATACCTAAAAACGAAACCAGATGGAATAGAGCAATTCCTTAACGGTGAACCTGAAATTGGATTAAGCCTGTATATCTCCAAGTTTTTACATGAAAAAAAAACAAGACTTAAACCTATAAAGTCTTATTTTAAAGAACTCTAAAAGCAAAGCAAAGGAATAATAACAAAATGTAAAAAATGAGTTATAATTTTATCGATGAACTTTGCTTGTTATAATTTTAAACAATTATTACTCCGCCTATAAAAAAGATATAAAGGGAATATGGTTAGAGACCATAATGCGCAGCTTTGGTAAAGCCACAGACCAAACTATAGGAAATATACATTTTTTCAAACACAATTGAAGCTTAAACAAGCAGAAATATATTTGGTTTTTTATGCGCTAATTGCTGTCGCTTATAACTCACAAAATAAGTAGCTTCATTCAAGGGCGTCGATAAAGAGGGGGGTAATGGGAGTAATTACCCTCCCCAAAACCCTACCTACCACGTCGTCGGCAAATATATTCTCAAATTCAAAAATAAAAGTAACGTCATAATTTTGATGCTGGTTAAAACTGAGTTAGAACTATGGTTAAAAACGAAGAAACGAAACAAATATCCCAGATTCTGCAAATTCAACTCTTAAAACGTGTGATAAACAATTATACCCTTATGTTCATTTAGCATTATATCTTGTATGTACTATGCCAGTGAGCGTTGCATCCTCGGAGAGAAGTTTTCCTGCATTAAAAAGATTGAAAACGTGGTTAAGGGCATCTATGAGTCAAGAACGATTAGTTGGTCTAGCGCTTTCACATGTGAATAGAGACATACCTACCAATTAATACAAATTCCATTGTGGACAGACTTGCTTAAATGAAAAAAAAAGACATTTGGATTTTATATTACAGTTGGTGTTTAATACTTGATTTCCATAAAGCGGTTTTCTTTTAAATGTTATGTTGAACAAAAAATTGTCAATTTAAAAATAGTAATTTAGGATTAAGTTCTTCTTTGTTTCGTTTATAATGTAACAAAAAGATATTGGTACATATGTATGTATATTCTATAATAAGTTACTTTATGTCTGAATACATGTTTGCCATGTAATTAAAGCTTGAATTAGTTAGTACACTGTGTTATTTTTCAATTATTAATAACTTCGCAAATACAAAGCTCTTTGTTATGGTAAATTATATTTAATTGTTAATATATTTTTATATTATCATCTTTGATACTAAAAACTAAGAAACTTAACAGGCGAAAGATATATGGAAGAAAAATGATATTGATTATTTTATAGTCATTTTTGTATCAAGTGGTAAAATGATGAGGTTTTCAGGACGAATTTGTTGTTTCTGCATAGTCGTCAGCTAGTTCGGAATAGCAAAATGAGTGCTAAGAACCTATTTTGGATGCGTGCTACAAACGATTTTTTCTGTTTAAGTTTATGAAAAATGTGCATTTTGTACTATCAATAACAAGCTAAAACACGGATTATTTTCAAGCAAAAAACAGTTTATGTAACATATTTTATCAGGTTTGTGTTCAGAGTTGTTTTTTCCGATACTAAAATTACCCCTCCCAGGAAAAAATATTATCGACGCCCTTGGCTTCATTTAGCGTTGAATTCGGAACAAAGAATCTTCCCAGGAGAAACTGCTAAATATAGATTAAATATGTGCTAAATAGTATATTGTACAACAAGTTTTGAAAACAGCCAGCCTTTTTCATGGACGGTATCCCATCAACCAAAAACCATTATCTCCTCGATTCAGGTTTACTAACCAGCGCTTTAAAGTCTCCTTTTATAGCAGAGATATCGGTGTATAAATAAAATATCAAGTACGCAATAATTTTTACACAATCAGAACCGTGCAAAAAAAATTCACACGGATGTATGAAATAAGTCACTTTCAGGCCTTGTTTCCCGTGTTCCCAAATTATGGATTATTATTTTTTTTTAATTCGCAAATGTCAGCACATTTTAAACGAACCTGTTTTAAAAGTGCCCAAATTAATTGATTGACTAAGTAACTATATGTTTATTAACAATTTTGCCAAGTTATTCACCGATAACAATGACATATGAACAAATACACAAGACTTAATTAAAAAAAAGTAGTTTTTTACGTGGTTATTTGGAGGTTGCTCCACATGCTGTCTCAAACTTAAGCAAAGTACTTAAGAAATAAAATGTAAGCTTATTAGCCTTACCTTGTTTAGTAATTGCCAAAACGGACCATTTAAAAAATTTAACTGGCTTTGGTTTTTGGAAAAACATTTTTAATATTGAGAAATTTGGGATTTAACGATAAAATTTGGTTTTAAAAGCTTAATTTCTTCCCTAGGGGAACACCCAAAAAAATTTGCCTTTTTTTCGCAAATTTCAAAATGATTTTTTTACCAAAGTGTTCCTTAATAGCATCTGGTATATATTAAGTACAATGTCTTACTCTTTTTAAATAAAAAAAATAAAAATTCTAAAGCCGCCACTGAGTAGTAACTAGTTAGTTCTGCTTAATACTAATCAAAAATAGATATACTTATTGTAAAAAAATGCACCCAATGCAAAATCTTACTAACTGTTTGTTATGTATTACAATGAAATAATAAATTAAGAAAACCGAATATTTCAATCTAATTTTTATAGTAGATATTGCTCCTCACAATGAGGACTCACGACAAATGCTACTGCAATCCCTTTTATGGACAACTCGTTAAAACATTGTTCTTCTAAGGTTGCGTTGTGTTATAGGAGACAATGACAATACGCGACCCGGTGTTTTATTTGTAGGTAATTCTATTCACTTCCAGCACTACAGCTTAGCTATTGCTATAATGGCTTAAGATATAGAAATAGAAATCAGGTAAGCCATAGGGGTTTTCACCTACGCTAAGTAGCGTGATCCAACGGTAAGAGGTCCGATATGAAAATATAGAAAAATTTCATTTTGATGTCCGAGCAACATACGACCTGTAATAATCAATTTTACGTAAAATTGATGTGTAAGTATTTAAAAATTAGAATTTAGCCATACGTGGGCAAATAAAATATTAAGTATAAACTTAATGTTAAATAAAGATTTAAAAAATACCATACCATGCAATTTTACTGTTTTATTTTTGTAAAAAAATGTTTTTATTGAAAAAATATTGGTTATTTTTAAAGGTAAGTACAAATCGGCTAACAAAACGTTGGCAACCTGTTGATTTTGTTGTTGTCAACATGTATCCCAAAGAGAATCCATCAACTAGCCACAAGTTGATGGATTCTCGGCAACATCGTGCTGCAAGATATCAAAGAAATTTGTTGACTGTTGCTTGTATCCGTGTTTTCCATCTCAAATGGAAAACATCGCTCAATGGGTACGGTGTTGTCAACTTCAACTTGTCAACAAGTAGCGTAAATCAGTTGTGAAACTTTATAGGTTAGTAGGTACGTTGTTTATTTCCGCATATTTTATTAGTATTATAGTAATTTGGAGTCTATCTTTTATAGTAAACATGATATGGACAAAAGAGCTAGTGGTAGAGCTAATTGAAATGCTAAGAGCTGCTCCCGCATTGTGGGACATTAAGTCGAAGGAATACCGTGACAGAAATAAAAAATACCAGGATATGTCGAACAGAAAAATTAAGTCCCTAAAAACTCAATTTAGCCGAAAACGAAAGAAAATGGAGGGGGAAAGTAAAAGTGGAGCTGGTACAATTTCGAAAGACAATATATGGTTTGGATACACTTTGATGAGCTTCGCACACTTCGGGTACAATTGAAGATATTGATTGCTTCGATATTTTAAACAAAAACATTAAACTAGTAAACGAATCGCCCGTCGGTAAATGTCGCAGTGTAACCGCCAACCTTATTGTTGGTGGAATAGCAGGACGATAGTTTGTATTCTTTTTTAGTGATGAGCAAAGCAAGACCAAGACCAAGACCGGGCTAGTCTTGGTCTTGGTCTTGGTCTTGCAAGCCTGGTCTTGGTCTTGGTCTTGCAAGCCAAAGGAAGGTCTTGGTCTTGCACCACCCGGTCTTGGTCTTGGTCTTGCTGCAAGAGTCTTGCTGGTCTTGCTTTTTTGGTAGTAATAATTTAAACTAAGTAATATTGAATAAAATATATATTTTTAATACATAAAAATAAATGAAGATAAAAACTATATTTTCTGCATTAAAATTATAAAATATGCCAATTTTAACCTTACACATACGTTTGAATTATTTGATTAAAAAACATATTTTAAATGTAGGGGTTTATTTATTTATGCTCCATTTTAGTTGAATTGAGACACAACCTGTTTTTATACATTTAGTGGCAAATAGAAACATTTTAGTGATAAGAATTATTTAAATTTTCTTTGAAGGGGCATATAAATTAAAAGATATACAAAACTATGTACTGTGTGAGCAGAAAAAAACTTTAATTTCAACCAGATGTGAAATTTTCGTGAAAATGATTTTAATATGTAAACCTTGGTTTCTGATTCAAAAAACAGTTATTTAGAAATCAGTTCATATGAACTTTTTATCTTTAAATTAGTCAAACATTTGCAGTACAAAGTTTGTACAAATACTTTTTAAACATTCTGCATATACAAAGTGGCTCAATACTGTGACAAAGCTCAATATCTCCAAAACCCGTTCATTATAGTGAAAAACTGAATATGGAAAAATTATAGAAAAAAGGGCGTAAAATATAATTTTTTTCTATTCCAGAATTTTCGGAAGAATCCACTGCCACTCAAGAAAACTCCCTGATTTTTAGCTTTTAACCTAAAATATAAAATATATAACAAATAATCCATTAAAAAAATCACCACTCTGTATATTACACTGTAAAATTGTTAAACTGTCATATAGAAAACAATTTTAAAATTTTTTTTTTTGTTTTTTTCCTTTTATTATTTTTAATCAAAAAATTATCAAAATTTTATAATTTTTTTTAAAATTAAAAAAAACCCCAGGTTTTGGTTTTGGGATAAAAATTGACTTTTTCATTATTATTCCTTTTAAAAGCATTGTTTTTGGGCCTTTGTACGGTCAAAACCGGAAAGTGGAAAATTATTTAAAATTTTCCACTCTTAAAAAATAAAAATTTTTTTTCCTTTTTTTGAAAAATGAAAAATTTTTTTTTATTTTTTTTGAACCTTTGTCTTGCAAAAAATTTGGTTTTGGGTCTCGGTTTTTAAAACTTTCTCAAGCCAAAACCACCTTCTTTAGCCTTTTCTTTCACTATTTTGTTAAGAGATCCACTAAAAAAAAGTTTTTTGAAATCGTTTTGTTTAACTCACAAAAGTGCGGAACGAGTTGCCATCATTCAAAGTAATTCAGACAAAAAATGTCTTCAAGACTTGTCCCAGTTTTTAAAAACCTCTTCCTCCACCTTCTTTTTCGCTTTTGGCATGGTCAGCTATTTTGTTAAAAGCAGCACTAACACCAGCAGCAACAGCCTCTTCCATTTTTAATTCAACACTGAGTTTGGTTTGGACGCGCAACACTGTTGAAAACATATCTTTTCAGATACAAGCAGCTGTATACAATAAATATGTTGGCCACAGCCGTCAACGTGTTGCCGACATTTTGTTGGTCGGTTTGTACTTACCTTAAGAACTGATCTATTAAGTTAAAAAGTATCAATATGAACCTTAGATTATTTTTTAAACGGCATTATTTTTTAAACGGCAAATTTCCCTTTTTAGATTTTTGTGAAAATTCCTCGTTGAAACATTGGTAAAAACTAAACATAATAATGTTCCCAAAACAGATTTGTTTTTAACGATAGGTTGATTTTCGTGACGTTTCTCGTAAAATATATTATACGCCTTGATTTACTGTGGAATGAACATCTACAAAATTCAATATTCAAAAAGTCACAATGCAAACTGATATGCAAGACGTGATAATTTTTTTATATTTGAAATAATGCAAGAGTATTTATCATTTAATTTAACGGTTCTTTTCATGTTATCAATGTATATTTTTGATGTTATTCAATTTTATAAGGAGAGCTTAACAGTCGCATAAATAAGTAAATTTATGTGCGATTGACTAATAAACTGCTATTTATAGAACAATTTTGCGTCCATAAAGTAGCACTTTATTGTACTAGTAGAATAAAGTTACTTTATTTTACTATTAAAATGAAGTAACTGTCAATGTCAATACCAAATGGTCAAAGAACAATTTTTAAAATTTTAATTAAAAATTAATTATATACTTCACAAAAAATTGATGACTAATTAAACAAGTTTAAATACTTCCAAAGGTTGGTGCTAAAATAGGCTAAGATTCCGTCCTCATCGGACTTCCACAATTTTTTCATTACACCACTGTCTACGTTTCGTATGTCTCTTTGTATAACGTTCTTGACTTAGCAGGTAGTAAGGAGTCCTTAATTGCTGCTACAACCATCTTTATTTCTTCTAAGACTTTTAAGGTTTTCATTTAGGCTTTTAAAACTATTTTTGTTTTGGATTCTTTTTTTTTTTTAATGATTTTAGCTATTTTCTAAAATTAGCGGAGTGACGGGAGGGCGAGCGTGTGCGATGCGTGCCTGCCGCGAAACGTCACGTCAGTGCCGCGGCTGTGTATTTGGGATTTGTCCCTCCCTGCACCTGCGCTCCGCAAATACGGACCACAGGAACGGTGCGTATTTTTCAGTGTTTGATACCTATTACTAAATATCTTAAGATATAAATAGCGTTGTGAACGCATTAAAAATAATAAATATTTAATATATTTTTAGTTTATATTTTTACAATAAAATAGGATATAAATATGAACTAATAAATGATGTTGTGTATAGTAGAAGGATTTTAATTTTAGTAAATTTTAAAAATGAAGCAGTAGCTGAAGTTACAAATCACCCATCGCCGCCTTAAATCACATCAGTGCCCTCCAATTTTTTCTGGGCCACTTACCGCCCCCCTCTAGGCCTCCAGCGCCCCCAAGGGGACGTTATCGCCCACTTTGAGAGAGGCTGATATAATCCAATCGTAACCCTACAAAAAATCATGAACTCGTACATAAACAGGCTTTATTGACTCATCATTCTATATTCGTTCAATAAAGACCAAATTTATATACTAATTATATAAAGAGCTATTATTTTACTAGTATAAAAATAATAATAAAATAAAAAAAATATTGAATGGCAAAAGTATAGTAAACGGGCATTTAAAAAAAAATGAAAACTAGGATTATAGAATATGGGGTTTTATAATTCAAAAATAACTCTTTGTCTCGTTTTTGCTGTGTGGTAAAAACACAAAATAATTTGTTTATTTATTAAAAACTTTACGTAACATTTTCAAAATTGATAAAATTTTGCGTAGCAGACCGTTGAATTTTTTCACTCCGCGGTTGCAAGCGCAGTCGAGAGCTGCCTGGATCAAAGATTCAAATAGGCTCTCAAAATTCGCTCGTGAACGATAAAGCTTGAAGCAAATTTTTGCTAGCTTACCTTGTAACATATTTACTTGTGCACAGCATAACTAACAGGCAGCAAGATCTCTCCCTGGCGGCGCTTCTAATATTTTTAAGCACAAAACACAAGAAACTATTACAATTCAAATAAAGCAGACAGATTATATCTTAGCAAAACGTTGGCTGAACTTCCGCCATAAAAATGACCGTACTTTTCCGTCAATTCATAAAAGGGTGCTATTTCTGTTAGTTATGCTGTGATACCGGTATGTTGTGATTACATAGAAAAAATTGGGTAGTGAAATATGCAATATACTTCGTCGTGTTGCTATGACAACACGACGACGCAGCGGCTTGCTTTGGGGCTCCTGCATGTTTACGCATCAGCTCGTGTTTAGGTGTTTATTCCCGCCTTCGCGTTAAAAATAATCAGGTTTATTTACAGGCAGTGAAGACATAATAATTGATGCATTTAGAAAAATCGTTTAGGTAGTAAAAATATTGGTTACCATTTCAACTACTGCATCAAGAACTAAAAGGTTTCTGTCAACTTAAAATTAGTTTTTGTTTTCGGGAATTACTTGTGGTAAAGAAATATTAAATTCTCTTGCAATGGTCTCTAGTTAAAAAGTTATGATTAGTAACATTTTAAAATTTAATGAAAAAGCGATATAAAAGTTTATTGCCTACAAAAATAGAAGAGAGGTGTGTATTTGCTTAAATTACAATTTTAATTATAATCTGTATCTTATTTTTTGCATTTGTATGTCGAGCCCTTCGTGTTAGACAAACCACGAGCAGCAAATACTCGAATAGCTCGAATGAAGTTTAGCGCTTCTTCAGATTAACTTTACAGGAATAAAAAAAAGTAGCACTTGCCGCTGCCCTAGTGAAAAGTGTTCAGAAAAGAATTATACTTATACTTCTCTATCGCAAAAACCGTATAAATTTTTATAGCTCGTCAGTGAATAGAAAAAGCTGTCTGTGAAATTAAAAATAAAATAAGTTAAGAAGCTTGAAGTTAAGTAAGAGAAGTCATTTTCCTAGAACAATATTTAAAATAAGGACTAATTAAAAAAAAATAAAAATGAAAAACAAAGCGTGCGTGTTAGAAGAGGAAAAATACTTGCTGGCATGTAGAATAAATCTTGGGTGCTAATAGAGTTATTAATGCTATAGTGTTTATATTATTTAAGATTATTTTAATAAAGAATCTACTATAATTTTGAAAAGTAAGGCCAAAAGTATTATGTAATTATTTATTCTTTAGGCTTGGACATTTCCGTATAATTAAGTGTCTTTTTCTAAAACTTAAGCTTAGGAAATGGAAAAAAGAATTAACCGATAGAAAAAGAAGATCGGTATTTAAAGTAGTATGATTATTGGTGCTATGTCACTAGCCGCTAATTTGTATTACGGAACACCTTATTTCTGTCTAAAATTGGTAAAATATGTAAGTAACTGTATCATACCCATCATAAAAATTAAATCAAGTCTTGAATTTCATTAATGATTTATATCCTGTGGTAACCTTATTCAATTATTTTAATTATAGGTGTTGAAAAATGTTCACGATATAATAATAATAAGTTATTAAAACAATTTTTGATGTTATCTCAATGATTTCCTTTAAAGAACACATCACGTTCCACTGCAGGAAGATTACAAATCTTTTACACATTCTTGTTAAAGTGCAGCGCATCCTTCATGGCTTGTTAACATTAATATGGATTTTATACTGTATGGTTTTTGAAGTACTATGTCAATGTAGTATGTGCCAATCCTAATAATTAAAAAGTACTTCTGTGTTTATTAAAACTTTACGGACAATGGTAAATAAATATTGACTTTATTAATAATACTTAGCATTGAATTTAAGTAAAATATCTTGAGTAAATTTATGTCACTGGATTTTCCTAGTAAGGTAGGTATACAGAGATCACCAAAACTGATTTTTTTATCTTAGGAGCCTAAATACTAACGTACCGTGGATGTCTGAAGTAGGGTAAGAGGTAATTTATTAATATTAGCACACAATTTTCCTTTGTCTCACACAGGTAAATCATTGCTTCAGACATATCCAAAGCTTTTGACCGTGCCTGACATGATGCAATCCTTAAAAAACTTCCTTCTTACGGTCTTCCATCCAAGCTTTGTTCTTAGCCCTCCAGTTTCTTTTCTCATCGACATTTATCAGTTATTGTACCTTTTAACACTTTCAGCTTTGATTAAATTAATGCTGGGGAGCCCGAGGGCTCAGTATTGACACCAACTCTGTTTATTTTTCTCATCAACAATCTTTTTCTTTCACATTCAGTCATAGTCATAGTTTTGTTGACGATAGTAACTTCCACTCTAAAAATTAATTTCTCAATGCAGATATCTCAAGGGACCTTAAATTAATATTGAATAAGGGAAGTCGTGTCCATAGTCCCTTACAAAGAGTCAATAATCGTTGTTAGCGTTACTTTTAAAAATAACCTTAACTGTCATAAACACAATACTTCCACAGCCTCAGTGGTTTAAAAAGCTTGAAGTGCTCTTTTAAGACAATAAATATTTCTCCCCTTCAAAACTGTATACTCTGTATACAGTTTTGTATAAATATTTCTCCCCTTCAAAACTGTATACTCTGTATGTTTTTTTCATTAAACCCACTTTAAAATATTGTTTTTGGATCTGGGTGTCTCCAACAATTCCTAATTTCATTAAATGTATAGCTTTTCGGACATGAAAATCGTGATTGTCATCAGTAAGTTCCACTGTCTAGGGATGAAGAACCGAACAAAGTGGGAAGACGCAAGTCGTAGAAATACTTAAAGTTGACAGACTTTTTCGCGACAGCGAACATGATTGTGTTTTCGAGGTATTAAACTTGACAAGATCCGTCGCACCCCAATCTAATGTTAACGCTCGTACTTCCTGATTGACGAATAGCACTGATGATGGTTTTTACCGAAAGAGCTTTGCTAGGATTTTGGTCTTGATAAAATTGTTACACGAAATACAAAGTTTCTTCATTTCCCACATTCTTACGTGCACACGGCAACAATTGATTTTCAAATATTTTTAAAGTCCGTAACATTGCCCCCTCCTAAGTTTAAATTGTCTCGATCAAGTATCTCCTCGATCTCCCTAGCGGCACAGCCGTTCTAGATGTACTACTTTCAACTTCGCCTGTAGGCTCTTCTGAATCTGGTACACCAGATCATTAAGCTGGGTCACTATCCTATATGGTTCCTCCCATGACTTCTCGAATTGGTGAATACCCTTTGGTTCTTTTTGAATTGTATAACCAAACTTTTTCACCGACCATTAATCTCTGATGATTAGCTTTCAAGTCATAGCGCGACTTCATATGGTCTCTTTCTTTTTGTAGCTTATTACAAAGGAACGTGGATTCGCAAAAAAAAAGTTGTAAAAACCAAATATGCGAAACAAAACGCGGCTGCGTTGTTGCCATTGATGGTTGGAGCAAAATTTTACTTATTTAAAGTTGCTTAAGCTGCGGTGTTAAATTTTAAATTTATCATATTAACTGGAAGAGATACCCAGATTCCAGATTTTGATCTCGTTCTCTGCAATTTTATATTTGTAAAAAATAATAAATTGCCCATTTTGCGGACCCATAAACCTGAGCTCCGGTAATTTGTATCGCGTTAACTTCCTCTTGTCGGGTCTGATTGTTTTAAATATCTCAAATACATTTCTCTGACATTTGAGTTAGTATTATCCCAAGTGAACATCAACATGCAAAAACTGCCAATTAGAATAATTGAAAATTAATCATGGGAACATCTAAAGCATCGATGATAGATAATACATCAATAAGCCAGATATTGTTTAAGAAGCACAAATTAATACTACATAAATAAGGTTAATAAATAATGCAGCCCGCAGGGTGCGCTATACGTGCTGACAGTATACCACTTGATCTTTATTAAAATGAAATAAATTATGGTAATAAAGATAAAAGGAACTGTGGTAAAAAGAGGTATTTAAATTATTTTACAAGTGTTTAATAAAGTACTTATCTAGAGTTATTTTATTAATTATCTTGAATACATAATTCGCGATACAGCGTTTTTTATATTTCAAACCTATACAGATGACACTCTAAAAGAATAAAATTTTATAGCAAAATATTTTTTTTACAACTGTGCGTACTGTGCACTAGTGCGAAAAAGTACAACTATGTATATTTAGACCTAATATTTTATTTAAATGGCTTATTAATAAATTGATTTGGATGCTTATATTTAATTATTTCTTTTGTATATTTTTTAAATATGCAATTTTTCTTTAAAAATTATTTTGAAATTTCTGTACAACTTTTAAAATATTAAGTCAAATATTAATCAAACCAAGTTTTGTTCTGTATTATTTTCATGGCAGCAAAAGTAATGTTCTAAGCCGTCAATGTTTGTCCAAACATTTTAAAAACCTTAAGGTTTTTAACAAGTCAAATAATGGATCATTCCGACGAAGAGCTTCCTATAGATATTGTGAAGGCTGCCAATGAGGTGAATATGAATCTGGTACCAAGTAAATCAAAGGAATATACGAGCAGCAATATTTAATTTTTAAATTTGTGCAAAAACAAGCATATCAAAAACATGGAAATTGGCAAAAGCTATCAACCTCACTGAATTGATCTCATTAAAACATCAAATGGCCTAGCTTAAATTTGAAATGCAAGGTTAATATTATTAAATTAATTCCAATTAAAAACTGTATTGTTTCTTTGTTATAAATTATGTTACTTAAACAATAAATATTTTAAAGTTTGTGTTTTTTAATGGGGCGTACAAAAAATAATGTTCCCAACTCTTGCAAAAAGTGTCTTTCCGGCACTCGAGTGCTTGCCCTTTAAACCAGAACTAACAACGACAATCCCGTGCGGGATTAGGAAAACTACTATTTCCACCTAATGTAGACTTTATTTATTGTCACTGTGCACTTATTTGTCTTAATTATAATGTCATACTTTAGTCACATCTTTTTAAAAGTAGATATTGTATTAAATTACCTTATATGGGGTTGAATTTAGGCTTAGAATGAAACAAATAAAAAGAAGATTAGAAAATACTCGAATCGATATTACCACAGTAAGAAACACAAGACAACGTTTAACAGAAGAAGAAAGAAATTCTCCAAAACCCAGAAATAGAAAATAAATGGCTTCTAATGAGTACAAAGATAAATAAAAGTCAAAAGGAAGTGTTAACACCAAAAACATACAAAAAGAAACAATGGATGACAGAGGAGATCCTTGAATTAATGGATGAAAGACCACAGTTCAAAAACAGAGATAACACGAAATATATAAAGGTAGACAAAGATATAAAACATAAGATTAAACAAGCAAAGGAAAAATATCTAAGAGAGCAATGTAGGGAGAGGGAAATATCAGAAATATCATGACAGTTTTAACACGAACAAAAAAAAATAAAAGAAATGACTTATATTAATTAAAAAAAAAACAGGAATATTCAAAGATGCAATCGAAAGGCTAATTTTCGACACAAATCAGAAACTAAAGAAATGGACAAAATATATCAACGTGTTGTTTGAACACAATAGAACAAGACAAATGGAAATTAAAGTAGAAGACAGCGAGGTTCTAATTATATTAAAAGCAGAAATACAAACGGCTCTAAAAACCAGCAAAAAGAGGAAAGCAGTAAGTTCAGATTAAATCCCAGTTTAAACAAAAAAATGTATGAACGACGGTACCCTGGATATACTGATCGATTTATTTATTAAGGTAAACAAAACAGGACATATACCAAAACAATGGTTACTCTTCACTTTTTGCTTTAACCCGAAAACCACACATGCTAAAGACTTCTATGAACATAGAACAATATATTTATTAGGTCATACACTTAAGGTATTTTTAAAAGTAATACATGGACGAATTAATAAAAAACTAGAGGAAGAAATAAATGACAGTCAATTTGGTTTTAGAAACGGACTGGGCACCAGAAAGGCGTTGTTTGCAATAAATGTGTTGCATATGCATATCTGTTACATGGACTACGAAAAAGCCTTCGATAAGGTAAGACATGAAAAATTAGTTAAAATTCTTAAAACAAATAACATCTACAACAGAGACTTAAGAATAATTAGAAATTTATACTGGAATCAACGTGCACAAATAATAGTGGACAGTGAACAAAAGCCCAGAAACTGAAATCAGGAGAGAAGTGAGACAGGGATGTGTTATGTTCCCCCTGCTCTTCAATGTATACAGGAAAGTAAATTTTGAAAAAAACCACTGTCTAAAAGTGAAGAAATAATAATAAACGGAAAATTTATAAACAATATAAGATTTGCGGATGACACAGTAATTATGGTAAGCTCCGCTGAATAACTTCAGAGGCTTTTAGAACCGGTACATTTTGTGAACAGTATAGATTAAAAATGAACATAAAAAGACTAAATATATGACAATAACAAAGAAGGCAAACATACAATCTTACATAAGTCTACTAGGACGACAAATTGAAAGAGTACAAAAATACAAATACCTGGGTACCTGGATTACAGAAAACAATGACCAAACAACAGAAATAAGAACTAGAATAGAAACAGCAAGGAAAGCGTTTGTAAAACTGAAAACAATTCTTTGTTCCAGAAACCTTACAATAAAAATAAGAGTGAGAACTGAAAACTTAAACAAGACACATAAACAAACTGCAGTCATTTTAAATGTGGTTTCTCAGGATATCATGAACAGAAAGAAAGACAACCATGGAAATACTTGAAGAAATGGGTAAAGAATATGAAGTAATTAACACCATAAAAGCAAGAAAATTACAATATTTAAGAACATACAATGAGAGGACAGCGGTATGATATGCTTAGAATGCAGGGAAAGATAAAGGGTAAAAGGAGATTGGTGGAAGGAGAATTTTATGGCTGAAAAATTTAAGAAATTGGTTTAACTGTAGCTCAATAAAACTTTTTAGAATAACGGCAAATAAGGTAAGAATAGCAATCATGATATGAGATGGCACTCAAAAAAGAACAAATAAACTTTGTACTCAGATGTGACCAAATTTTAATAGCCCAATTTGAATTTTGTGGCAAAACACACATTTAATTTTAAAAAATTGTGCATAAAATTAAAATTATCAGACATGTGAAATTTTGCATGTGGGCTTGAAATTGTAATTAGCAAAACTTTACTAATCACACTGTATATAAAATCTAAATATTGTTAAAAACTATTTTGTGTCAAGTTTAAATCTGTAATTAATATTACTGGGGCAGTAAAAAAATAACCCTACAGAAAAAAATATTGCTCAACAATAAAGAACATATTTAAATAGCAATGCTTTTGGTTTAATGTTAAAAGAATACTGCATTTCAAATTAAAGTCAAACTTTAATTTATAATTAAGTACAGGTTTGAATAGCTGTTAATTTAATCACATTAACAAGAGGCAAATTTTGCAACATAAGTTAAATTTCCAAGTTCTTTATTATTTGTAAGCTTGAGATTGCAATTAACACCAAATTGGGTAACTTAAAATTTAGATAACTTGCCATAATAAGAAATATGTCGACGGAGATGATTTGTTAAATATTTATTTACACACAATGATATTGAGCTGTATGGATGTATTGACATGTATCTAATAGGTCTGTTTGTTATTATGAAATGTAAAGTATTTTTGAATAACAAACAGACTTAATAGGTTATATAAATTGCACTTTTCTATTTCTTACTTATTGCAGTTCGGTTGACGTTTTTATTTGATATAATAACTCAATTAAATTTAGTAAATTTATACTTACTTAATACGTAAATACTAAAAATGTACAGTGACGGCCATTAAATCTTAGGCAAAAAATTTGTTAAATTTTGACTTCTCTGCCAATTTTTGTAAATCGCTCTTTTTTACCTTGTTTTACTTTTAATTACTATAAATATAGCAAAAGGTAGAAGAAAATATTTATTTTTTATAAAAACTAACAGATTAATAAATTCAAACAAACTTAAATATATCCTTCCAAACAAATTTAATATTTTATTGCCCCGTTTTTTTTAAGACAGAGTTTGCCTTCCAGGTAAATGGAACCCCGAGTAGCCCAGATTTCCTCTATTCATTCCGCCCTAAAATTCGTTTACATTTTGCGGCCCAAACTCATTTTTCCTATTTTTTTTTTTAACTAAAAATAAACTTTTCCATACGGGCCACTAAAACCCTGAAACGCTGCTCTTCCATCCATTCATCGACATGCCGGGCCGTATGAACGGGACCTTATTTTACGAAAGATAAATTTTTTGTCCGAAAATCGATTCAATACAGAAGGAAGCATGATATTCTGTAGTAGATTTTATATATATATATATATATATATATATATATATATATATATATATATATATATATATATATATATATATATATATATATATATATATATATATATATATATATATATATATATATATTTAATTCTCAAAAAAAACGAAATTGGCGTTACTCCAGACGTTTAATTTTTTTTTATTTAATATCGTTTTTTTTTTGCACAAGTCCTAGTTAATGTCTTTTGATTAAATATTATGATGGTCCCCAACTTTTTCAGTTTAACCAGTATTAAAAAAAAAATAAAATAAAAAGAGGGAATGATGTTAAATATGATTTACTATAAAAAAAACAAAATGCTTCAATTATTTTTTATTCGAAAATTTTTTACATCACTAATTAACAATTTAACTATAACCAACAAAAATATTGATTTATCGATATCGTGTTTACGTAAGTTCGCACCATATGAAAAATTTTTTATTATCTTTTATGAAAAAAGTTATTCTTTATAAAAAAGTTCTACATTTCCAAAACCTTAAATGCAATCATCAGATATCAATTTTTTTCAGTCGTATACGGGTTGCTCAAAATTATGAATTTGGTTCGGGTAGATAACCTTTATTTTTGACAATATCGAAAATTGTTATTAAGGAAAGTTAGTCGGACCTAAAAACTACGTACAAATATGCAATTACATCGACATAGATAATTTTTTTTTCTTTTTTATCTATACATTAACAATGCAAATGTAACCGCAGTTACGTGAAATTTAGGATGCACGGATAAACAACGTTTAAACGTTTAACGTAACTACAGTAAGATTTGCATTGTTATTGTTTATATTCAAAAGTATCATTTTGATTTTTTTTTTTGTTTCTCTTTTTAATTTTCCAAATATATTTCATATTATTATTAAATCGTCTAGAACTCTTCAGATCAGAATGAAAATAGTCATCAAAAACAAGTTTTTATATATATATATATATATATATATATATATATATATATATATATATATATATATATATATATATATATATATATATATATATATATATATATATATATATATATATATATATATATACAAATATATATATATATATATATATATATATATATATATATGGCATACCTGCCATAAATCAAATTGTTTTTTATTGGACACTAGCGTTGTTTCCCAAGTGATTAAATTTAATCTAAAGTTAGGTTATTTATGAAAATACATTATTCCCTCCCCGTGTCATTCCCTCATCAAAAAAATTTTGGGGAATGACGGAATGACGAAACGACGAAATATTGTCATTAACTCGCAACCCAACCCTTATTCTATACTTAAAGTGTACTCTAGTACTACCGGAAACATATACAAATATGCTATAAATATTGTATAAATAAGGGTTACCTTTTAAAAAATGACGTAGGAAAAATGTAATAAAAAAAAAATATCATTACTAACATTGTTTTAACAAGACATTTTTTACCAACGTTCCAATTTTGGGTGTGAGGTAACTACCGGTTGTTAACTTCTAAAAAAAAAAAACGGTTCGGTAAAGTTCCAAATTTTGCGACAATCACGCTGTTTTAAAACGGTGAGGGGGAAAGACAAGTTTTTAAGGACAAATTTTTAAAATATTTTAATAATACTTCCATTCACTTTTAAAAATTATAAACTTTTGTACCAGCCAATACTATAAATATAAGTTAAAAATAATATATTAAACAATTTCTAAGAAATTGTTTGTTTTATTTAAATTCCATTTGAATTTAACAGTTGGGACATAGTGAGGGAATGACTTTGGTCTTTCTTGAACGTATGTTTTTTATTAATCATATAAAAAGGTGATTTGTTTCGTGATTTGATACACCTATAAATAGTTTCATTAAAAAAATTATTTATATATAACTGACGATCCTGCCTGTACAAATCATTAAGGACATCAATTTCGATTTTTTTCAGAACTAGCCATATATAATATATATATATATATATATATATATATATATATATATATATATATATATAATATATATATATATATATATATATATATATATATATATATATATATATATATATATATATATATATATATATATATATATATATATATATATATATATATATATATATATATATATATATATATATATACAGGGTGTTACTTAATGGTATGTCATAATTTGAAGGAGGCATTCCTGGATCGATTTTAAGTCGAAAAGTTCATATAAACATGGGCCCTAAAATGCTTAGTTATTAAGATACAGGGTGTTAAAGTTTTATTTTATTTTCACTTTTTAATACATTTTTCAAAGACGGTTTGAGATATTGAACTGAATTTTGGCACAGGATATTATGGCATAAAAACACACTTTTCAGATGTTCATTTAATTTTTGCAACCATGGCGTAGCTATGACAAATTTTCAAAACAATTTTACAAAAAAAATACTACGCCTTGACTTGGGAAAAAAATTATGGTTTTATAATAATTATCAATCAATTATAAACAAAAAATCCCTCTTTCATTTTTGCCGTAAAACTTACCGTTTGGGAGAAATTGTTAATTAAAAAAATGTCTTATGTACCCAAATTGCATCTTGAAAAATTTATTGAAATAAATCAAGTTATTTGCTCGTTGCCAGCGATTGTTGTTTTGTTGTTGTAAACATTATATCACTGACGTTAATTTCATTCTTGACAGTTTGTGTTTATTTCTTTCGATCTTAAAACGTGCATTTTGCTAGTTAAAAAAAAATGGTAAATTATTCTAATTTGGAAGTGACACAAATGTATTTCCTTTATGGTCTAGCTAATGGTAATGCTGTGGAGGCGCGGCGTTTGTATCAGAAAGGTATCTAATCGCGCTCTCCCAGATAGACGAACATTTATAAACATTCATCTTCGTCTGACTGAATCTGGCAGTTTTAAAGCTAATATTTCCGAGGGAAGGCCCCTGACAGTTAGAACACCGGCAGTGGAGGGAGGCTGTCCTGCATGCAGTCGAAGAGGATCAACCACAAGTACGCGAAAAATAGGTATGGCATTAAACATCTGCTACAAGACGGTATGGGAGATTTTAAGAGATTCTTTGTTATATCCTTTTCACATACAAAGGATTCAGGCATTGCTTCCTAGAGATTATGAACCACGTACGTTTTGTAGATGGTATCTCCAAAAAGTAACAGAAAATCCTCATTTTGATGCCAAAATATTGTTTACGGACGAAGCAAATTTTTCAAGAAATGCAATAACCAATTTCCATAACAATCATTACTGGGCCCAGGAAAACCCTCATCGATTACAGAGACACATTTTCCGAACAATTTTCACTGAACGTTTGGATCGGTATCGTATCTACCATTTAATTGGACCATTTTTTTTACCAGGACGCCTTAACGGACAGGATTATTGTAATTTTCTCCAAAATGATTTGCCTTTGCTTCTTGAAAATGTTCCTCTTCAGTTACGGCAACAACTTTGGTTTATGCATGATGGCGCTCCGCCCACTTTAGCATATTGGCTAGTGAGCATTTAAATAGAGCCTACCAAAATCATTGGATAGGCCGTGGAGGACCACAATTTTGGCACCTCAGATCGCCTGACCTGAACAGCCTAGTTTTTATTTGTGGGGACACCTAAAACATTAGTTTATCATAACCAATTGTGACATTAGAAGAACTCAGAAATAGAATTATTGACGGATGTGAAACTATCGAAACATCATGGAATTTTTGAAAGGGTTCGTAATTCAATGAGAAGAAGAGCAGAAGCCTGCATAGAGGCGAGAGGTGGTCATTTCCAACATTTTTGTAAATTATGTATGTATTGTATTTAATTGTTATTGCTTTTTGTTCACTAGTTTGTAAGAAAATAGCTTAAAAATAAATATTTGAAAAATGTATTTAAAATTGAAAATAAAAGTTTAACACAATCAAGAATGATAATTATTAACGTCATGTCATAATGTTTACAACAACAAAACAACAATCGCTGGCAACGAGCAAAGCTAACTTGATTTATTTCAATAATAATTTTTCAAGATGCAATTTGTACATAAGACTTTTTTAATTAACGATTTCTCCCAAACGGTAAGTTTTACGGCAAAAATGAAAGAGGGATTTTTGTTTATAATTGATTGATAATTATTATAAAACCATAATTTTTTCCCAAGTCAATGGCGTAGTATTTTTCTGTAAAATTGTTTTGAAAATTCGTCATAGCTACGCCACTGGTTGCAAAAAAAATTAAATGAATATCTGAAAAGTGTGTTTTTATGCCATAATATCTGTGCCAAAATTCAGTTCAATATCTCAAACCGTCTTTGAAAAATGTATTAAAAAGTGAAAATAAAATAAAACTTTAACACCCAGTATCTTAATAACTAAGCATTTTAGGGCCCACGTTTATATGAACTTTTCGACTTAAAATCGATCCAGGAATACCTCCTTCAAATTATGACATACCATTAAGTAACACCCTGTATATCTCCGCATTTAACCTTCTTTCGATAAAATCGCCCACTACTTCTGTCCTTTGGGGTATATTTTTTTATCAAATCGTGTTCCTTGAGGCCTGTATATTAACACATTTATTCAGTATAAAAATTTTACAAAGTTTACAAAAAAAAAGTTTACAGAAAAAATAAATGTCAAAATATAATAACAGTAAATTGGACGCTTACAAGTAGAAGTTGTAAATTACAGTAAATAAAAAGAAACATACACTGAATAAACTTTTTGGGTTTAAGTCCCCATGACTATCAGAAATACAAAAAGACATATATAAAATAAAAAGAAAAGTCAATAACACATATGGACGGGCGAACAAAGGCGTTGAGCTGATGGAGGGGCTCTCAATGGTTCCGGCGGTCCCAGACGTTGATGCTGAAGGAGCGGTGAAAGAGCTACCACCCCTGAGAACTCCAGTAACCAGACATGAGACTAGTCCCCGTGGCAGGTCGAGACGGGCGAGGAGCTGGTCGTTGGATGGGCACCAGGTACCTCGGGCCCCAATGGCAAGGCCGGACACATGGATGGGCTCGTCGGGATACAGGGTCCGGATTGTAGAGAGGAACTCGGGGAAGAGTAGGTGGCGACCTTGTTGTCGGCATGGTCCTGCAGAGGTCTGGGGTTTCCCAGCACACACAGAGGTCCACAATGTTGGTGTGGCCGTTCCCTCGAATGATGAGGTCCGGCTTGTGGAGGCGACCATTGGTATCACGCACGGAGGGTTCGACTTGGACGTCAACCCTTTGTTCCGGCATGACTTAGCGAAGACATTGACTGCATGATCATGTCTCCGGATTCTCTCAAAGTGGGTGACTGGGCATCGTTGTAGATGTGGGAGAGGGTCTCTACCGTTCAATCCGGCTCGGCACTTCTGGCTTCTTGAGGCAAGCGAACATTATGCAAGCCTCCGATGGTCGGGAGAGTGTTAGTTCGAAGCTGCATCGCCTGGACGTAGTCCTTGCCATTCCATGACGGGGCGGGTCTCTGATCCATCGGTGGGTTCCGGCGTGGCCAGAGTGATCTGCCAATCCGGCGCCGCTGACGAGCTGTTGAGCTTCAAGCGCCAAAATGAGGCCTGCGCATTTCCTCTCCCAAAGGGGGGTGAGGCCGGCGAGGCGCGTCTGAAGTTGTAGAACATATTCAGAGTTGAGATAGGCTGCTAGCTTCTCATCAGCGTACGACGGAGCCGGTCCAGTCTTCCCAAGATGATGTCAGGATCCTGGCACGAAAACAGAAAATCCCCAAACCGCCAGACTTAAGCTGAGCATAAAGCAGCGAGATTGGGGGTCTGAATTAGCAGATGTGGAAAGGTTTGATTGATCGCCGGATAGCCCCGTCGGCGGTTTCAAGAAGCTTGGCAGTGACTCTAGGATTTTGATAAGCGTATAAAAATTTTGGGAGGATGTAGTCCTTCAGAAGTACCAGTTTTGATGAGGCTTCAGGGGGCCCTTAGCAGGTTGTTGGGCAGATTGCAGGGCCTCGGTGGAAGGGAGGTCAGTCCCCATGAAACCGTACTTGTGACCTAAGTATTTAAAGAGGAGTCGGCATCGACGAGAGGCAGTGCAGTAGCTCCAATAAAGACTCTTGCGTTCAGGGAAAGATAAAGTTTCTTCGGTTTAGGCAAGAGCTTGATGATAAGGCAGGAGCATTTACGTGGATTGAGCTCCATGTGTCGGGCCTCGAAGAATTTTGATGTGGCGGACCAGAATCTGCAAATCTCGCGAGGAAGGAGCGAGAAGGACAGGTCGTCCGCATAAGCAAGGCTGTTGATAGTAGCTCCATTTACTTCGAGACCTGTTGGGAGAGGTTCGAGCCTACAAAGCAACTCGTCTAATACCAAGTTGAATAAGAGAGGGAAGGGGATCACCCTGTTTGACTCCTCGATTAATGGCTATCCCTGGAACCTGGGAGCTACCGGCGCTAATAGTTGTTTGGCAACCAGTGAGTCCATTCATTATAAACTTAAGTATCACGTTGTAGCACGACAAACACTTTTTATCGGGATTATTAGATTTTTTCAAAACATTAATAAAATTATTGTCTTATTTTAATTCGATAGTTTGGAGCGACCACCTCCAGCTCTTCTCTCAAAGAAGTGTGTTTCCCGTAGTACTCTTTGGGATGTTAAGCTCTTCCGCTACATCCCTTTCTGGTCAACCTCTCTGCTCAATATAATGAAAAATTAATACTTTTTGATTGAAAGTTAAGTTTGGCATTTTAAAAAATATTTTTAGACAACGGACACCTGTTTCTTTATTAGGTTTTTCACCAGGTATTTATATTCAGTAGAAGGTGGCATAAGCCTATTTTACAAAAGAGAAAAAAATTGCCAAGATTTAATGGCCGTAACTGTACTTGTATAAATAAGGGATGTCCAGGAAAATGTCGGAAATCTCCCGGATATATATGAAAAAAAGAACACATGAAAATAATACTACAAGTTTATATAAACTTTTCTTTGTAAGACTTCCTCTTCGAGTATATTTCAATTGTATTTTAATAAGATGTAATACCAAAATAAGTATCAAAGCATCTGTTGTAAATTAGTGACAGCTGCAGGGACGGACTAGCTCACACACATGACCCCCTTTTTTACTCGCTATACTGATAAGAACTTTGGACAAAGTTTTTTACAAACCTTTAAGTATTGACCTAAGAATGGGTACTGCTCATTCATGTCGCTTATCCTAACCGTTTTTAAAAAATGGCCACTTTATTACTTCCTGTATTTGGCGTATTTCGATAAAAGATACATCTTTGTTCCTATCAAATGGGCTCCAGTGTATCCCGACTTTACGGAGCCCATGTTCAACCCCCTTACGAAGTTTTAATTAAAATTCTTTTATTAAAAACCATTATTGATGACAGGAGAAAAAATGGAACCTCAGCATTATTTTCACTGACGCTCGCCCAGCGGTTTTACGTAAGTGCATATATCTTGTAACGCTAAGGGTTTTTCTTTTGTTGCAAAGTTTACCAAAGAATCCGGCTTACCGAAACCTACATTTGCTATTCATTAACTTACATATTTTGTTTTAAAATCGAAGTTTTATCGTTTTTCCCGTTAACTAATTTGTCACTATCTCCCTATAATTCTTTAACTCAAGTGGTTACTGGTTAGCGGCAGTCATTTTTCTGCAAATTCGCTACTTAGTCTAGGACGAATCGGCGCATAAGTACTGAAAACAATTCGGCCGAATTTTTTTTAAGAACCACTTTAAATTGCCCTACTGATGATATAAATGCATGTTGCCAGGGGGCCACCTGGTGCCATATTGTTTAAACCGAAATTGTTTAATCAATTGCAAGGAACTGTTATTTTCCAACCGGGCAATTTTTTTATATTCTCTATTGAAATACATATGAATTTTTAAAAGTTCGAAAAATCTCAAATTTGGGTACTTTTGACATATGAAAAATATATTTAATATATAGACTAACTATATGTCTTCAACCGCAAAAGGATTCATTCACGTTGAGTGATTATATTAAGAGAATTTAAAATTACGTTAAGGGTTACATCCAGATATACCTGTAAATAATAATTTACAAAATTTAAGTTCATTTATACAAGAATGGACGTTTGTCAAAACATTGTTGCACCCATAAAGTGTTTTTTTTTTATAAAAGCGTTAAATATGAGGTAAAAGTTTTTTATAGATATTTTTGGTTAAAATTAATTATAACTATAATATAATAACATTACAAATATTATAATAAATACACAAATGTTAAAAAGCAACACAATTTTTGAGGGTTTTAGGACCATCCGCTATTTTATAAAAGAGTGACTTCTCAAATATCCACTAATATAATTGAAAAAGTTTTTTTATCGTTTGTAGTTGATTATTTGTCTGTAAACATATTATATGACATATTGTAGTATTTATGTTTAATGACAATATTACGCCACGGATTGAGTACGTCTTAAGCACAAGGTTTTTGAAGAGTATGCAGTTATTTTAAATCAGTTACGTTCGGCATTTTTATAAAAACAAGTAACTTCTAAACTGATCATTACATTGCCATATACCAACACATATATTAATTTAAAATTCTTTTTGATCTAGGCGCTCGGTAGTTTAAGTCCGACGCGCGCAGTGTGTATATTAAACGAAATATTTTAGCATGTCATTCTATGTCATAACTTCCTAAATGTCCCACATAAAGGTATGAGATTTTAAAAATCGGCCATTTTACTACTGACTACAGTCCCTTATTCGCTCACTCACTTACTCATTGTCTTATAAAAATTATGGGGCACTTCCTGTGGAAATAAAAATTTAAAATTTGGTATGAAGGTAGGTCTTAGGATTTATACTAATATCGTAATATCGTATATTTAGGGAGTATTTAAAAAGTTTGCAATCTTATTAAACTTAAGTTTCAAAGGTCATACCTAATCATAGGCGTGCACAGGGTAAAGCTGGTGTGGGTGCCGATATAATAATAATAATAATAATATTGATAACAATAATAATAATAATGTTGAATCTGCTTAAAGATCTTAAGGTTCCTCTTAACCTAATCCGATGCATTGAGCGACTGACGTCACTTTGGAAATCAAGGTTCTCTATAACATCTGGAGCACAAAAAATTATTACCGAGCCCATTACGTTTAAAAGTGGCGTATTTTAGGGTGACTCACTCAGTCCTTTGCTATTTATGTATTTCGCTGACACGCGGATATTGCTGTGGACCACCTGGAAGACGTGATCATAAGGTAACCCATCTGTTTTATATGGATGACCTAAAACCGTACGCAACTAGCGAGCGAGACCTACTCTCTTAAAGTGGTTCAAGAATACACCAGAGATGTTGGAATGGAGTTCGGTCTCGACAAGTGTGCAAAACTTAAGCTAAATAAGGGCCGCTAGGGGAACGATTTAGAAGCTGACCAGCTTGCCGATAGCGCGCTACTCCGCCCTCTACAAAACAACGAGAATTATCGATATTTAGGAATCGACCAAAACCGGACTCAAGATGTAGAGAGCTGTGAAGACCGAGCTTAGAAGCAATTACAGGCGACGTTTACGGAGAAACATTCTAGTATTACTTTACTTTTTGGAGTGGTTAAGTGGACGCGAGAGGAACTGCGCGAGCTGGACGTCAGCACACGAAAAATGATGCATCTTCACCGTAGCATCCACCCGCGCTTATCAACAACCCGTATTTATCTCCCACGCCATCAGGGAGGTCGTGGCCTTTTAAGCTTAGAGTTTATGCACGATCGACTCTTTTTCAGTCTTACTTGTCAAGTTGCCAATAGTACTGATCCACTGATGCAACTAGTAAGAGCACACAAAATAGCTAATGTTGGAGCGTTTCTATTCAACGCAGCGGAGCGAGCAGCGGAGAAATTCGGTCTTAGATTTGCAATAGATCTAAACGACGACCAGTCACTTGTAAGACTTGAGTCTAAAGCCGTAAGAACTGCAGTTAAAAAAGCAGAACAGCAGATGCTTTTAGAAGATCACATTAATAACCGCAACACAGAGTATTTTACCGAAACATAGAAAGACTCAATCTATGTCGAAACCTTACGTTTGGGTTTTTAAAATCTGCTGAGCTCAAGTCTGAGACCGAGGGTTTCTTACTAGCATGCCAGGATGGGGTGATAAACACATTGATATACTGAAGCCAGTTTTCTAACATTCTTGATACTGCTTGTCGAGCTTGTCGACAGCAACCCGAAATACTAATGCACTTATTATCAGCTTGTCCAGTGCATGCTGTAAGTGGTTAAATCCACCGACATAACGAGGCGCTTCGGGTACTTTATTATCACCTCACACATTATTACGGCATCGACGAAATGGCAATTTTGTCATTTGCTTCCGGCGATATCGAGGCAGTAGTGGAAAATGACAACTGTCACATATAGGAATTTGATTCTCAACTACGAATCAAATTCGCGCAAATAAACCTGATATCGTTCTCCTTGATAGAAGGAAAACTCTATGTATGTGATTGGTTCTCCGCCCCAGCCGAAACTAACATCGAAAAAAAGGAGTGGCATCCCCTTGTCAAGAAGAAGAATTACAACCGAAGGCTTCAGGCGCTAGCCCACTGGCGCTAAAATCGGGGGCCCCATGGCGCTAGCAACATCTGGCTTTGCTCCACTGGCGCTAGCAACATTGGGTTAAACATCTGGCGCTACTTTTTTTAGCAAAAAAGGGGCCCGCTAGGGCCCCACGCTTAACCCGGCCCGGCGCTTAATGGGGGGCCCCACCCCCCAGACCCCAAGGGGGCATAAATCTATTTAGGAATTTAACTTTTTTATTTTGAAAAATTTAAAACGTCATCAGCTGTTGGTAGCCATTTGGGGATCTCGACGTCATCGGGCAAATTTAAAAAAAAAAAGTCCGGGATTTGAACCACCGGCCCTCGTCCTATTGTTCTGGTTAAAAAGCCTTAAACCATGCAGAAATGGCTAATTAAAAAATGTATTGATTAAAACTTACGGTTTTCCCCTCGGGTAAAAAGGCGCCTGAAAATTCACTTTCAAAAAACACGTGGGGCCCTGCTCAAAGACCCGTTTTAATCCCCCATGATGACTGTGTTTAAATATAGAAACGTTGTTTAAAAAACATATACATTTAATTATTAAAAGTAGGCCCCCTCCAAATTTTTAAAGTAACAACATATGGCGTTATTTAAAAAACCCTGATGAGATGATACTGGTTAAATATAGAAACGTCGTTTAATATTTTATAGTGAGCGAGCCGTTGTTTATTAAAAATAAAAGTGGTTGAATTATTCTGTATTCTGCTATTTAAAAAACCCCCGGGGGGTGACGGGAAAAAAACGTTGTTTAGGGCTGGGTTTTTAGGGGAAAATTTTCAAAGGGGAATTTCTTCCCAACCCCGTTGATGAAAATGATGGGGAAAACAAACGTTTTTAAAACATTTTTTGGGGTAAGGATTTTTATTTTTAAAAATTAACCATGGCCCACTGTTTTTTTTTAGAAAAACAGTTGCCATTATACGGCCCCCCTTGAAAATAATCATTGTGGTTTAGTATTGGAATAAAACAACCAAAAAATAGTTGTTAACGTCAATAATGTCAAGGTAAAAATTCAAAAAACCGGTGATTAAGACAGAACAATCAAACCCAATTTTATAATCTCTTTAACACTCGTAATTTTTAAATAAAAAAAAAACGGCCCCTAAAACGATTATACCAATTTTTGAAGCGGTTTGACAGTTGATTGGTAGTGTTTTTCGTCAAAGTCACCTGTCATGGGGCCCCGTAAAAGGGGTCACCTAATCTTGTCACCTGTCAAAATTCAAACGTCTTTAAAAGGAACAGGCCGTAAAAGACCGTTCGGAAAATCAGGGGTATAACTTCTTTTATTTATTTTGATTGAAAATTCGTTTTTAAAAAAATTTTTAATTTTTCTCCACCCTCTATCAAATTATAGACTTTGGGGCTATAACCTTTTAATTTTTAAAAAAATTTTTTAAAATTTAACAACTTAACGTATACAGCTTTTTTAAATAAGATTAAATAAAAACCCTTTAAATATTTTTTAAGTAAATCATTAGTAGTTTAATTTAAGGAAGTATACTTTTAAAAAAAAAGAAAAAATTAGAAAATTTTTTAAAGGTAAAAAATTTAAAAAAATTTTCGGAATAGATGAATTGTTTGAAACAACATTTAGTAAGTTTATTACATTATTACGACGGGGGCCCTCAAAAGGTAAAAGGGAGGGGCTTTTTTTTAATGTTTTTTTGGGAAAAAAAATAAACAAGAGGGTCATACAAAATTTTTTACCTCTTCATAAATGCGCTTTAAAAATCGCAAAATATTACATATTTTTTCCCAAAAAAAAATGCAAGGGGGAAAAATTTAAATTTTTTTCGCTTTTTCCCAAATAACAGCACTTTTTTTCCAAAAAACAGTATTTTAAATAACACCCCCGTATTTTCAAATAACACCCCGTATTTCCAAATAACGGCACCGTTTTTCAAAACGGGACTGTATTTCCAAATAACGGCACCGTTTTTTAAATAACGGGACTGTATTTCCAAAAAAACGGGTTTTCTTTTTTTTTTAAACTTTTTTTCCTTTTTTTTCGCGTCGCTAGCGCCCAAAACTCGTCTGGAGAAAAAAGGGGGGGAAGAAAGAAAAAAAGAGAGAAAAACAAACCACGATGACGTCATAGAACAGATGTCCCGGGCCCGTGTCCCGCGACATAAAAGGTTCCCCCCCCAAGGTCACCGGACGTTGATATGCCTCATTTACATATCTAAAGCGTATCTGATATGAATAAATTATAATCCACTTTAACTAACCAATCTACAGTGCTTTTTTTTTGAAAATACAGTGCTTTTTTTAAAAAACAGTGCTGTTTTTAAAAAAAACAGGGCTGTTATTTGGAAAACAGGGCAGTTTTTTTGGAAAATAGGGCGGGGATTTGGAAAACAGGGCTGTTATTTGAAAATACAGGGCTGTTTTTAAAAAAAAAGGGGGGGGGTTTTTTTTAAAATACGGTGTTTTTTTTTTAAAATACGGTGCCGTTATTTAAAAACGGGGCCGTTATTTAAAAAACGGCCCCGTTTTTAAAAAAAAGGTCCCCCTTTTTTAAAAACGGTCCCCCTTTTTAAAAAAAGGGCCCTTATTTAAAAACGGTGCCGTTTTTGGGGAAATAATTTCCGTTATTTAAAAAACGGTGCCGTTTTTTTGGAAATACAGTGCCGTTTTTAAAAAAAGTGCCGTTATTTGGAAATACAGTGCCGTTATTAAAAAAACGGTGCCGTTATTTGGAAATACAGGGCTGTTATTTAAAAAAAACAGGGCTATTATTTAAAATACTGTTATTTGGAAAAACAGTGCTGTTTTTGGGGAAATAAGCGAATAAACTTCTAATTTTCCATTGCATTTATTTTATGAAAATTAATACCGTAATATTCTGTGAGTTGAAAGCGCATTTATGGTAGAGAAAAAATTTTGTATGATTGCATTTTTTTTTATTTATTTTCCAAAATATACATTTAAAAAAAAGCCCTTCTGACCTCTTTTCCTATAAATGCTGATGGCTAAGTCTAAAAATGTAATAAACTTACTAAATGATTGTTTCAAACAATTAGTAAAAAATTTTTTCCAACTCCTGTATTACATGTTTACCGTTAAAATTCTAATACTAATGATTTGTCTAACTATTTAAACGATACTTCCTTAAATTAAACTACTAATGATTTACTTAAAAAAATTTTTAAAAACTATAGTTTGTACTTTAATCTTAGTTAAAACGCTGTATACGGTTGTTAAATTGTATAAATGTTCTTAATTAAGGCTTAGCTATTTTGACCGAAAGTCTATAATTTGATAGAGGGGGGAAAAAAAATTAAATTTTTTTAAAAACGAATTATTTCAATCGTATGAAAAAAAAAAAGTTATACGTAGTGATGTCTTTTAAGGGGGGACGACCTGTTCCGTTTTATGACGTTTGACATTTGACAGGTGACAGATGAAAAGGTGACATTTGACAGATGATAGACGACGGGGTTTTACAGATGACACTACCAATCAACTGTCAAACCGTTTCCCCAAACAGTTGGTATAACCTGTTCCCCCAGTCTAGCCTGTTTTTTTATTTAATATTTAAAAAACGGGGTGTTACGAGATTATAATTAAAAAAGGTTTTTTGGGGGGTTTTGTTTTTTAACCCCGGTTCTGGTTTGCTAATTTTGACCTTGACATTATTGACGTTAACAATATTCTTTGGTTAAGTTTTTTTTCCTAATACTATGACCACAATGATTAATTTACTATGGGGGACCGTACTAATGGCTAACTGATGTTTTCAACTTTTTTTTTAAAAAATTTTTTAAATTCCCCTTTTGGTTAAAGATGTTTACATACAATATATAATCCTTAGCTCAAGAAGATGTATTAAACAACGTTTCGATTTTACCCATCATTTTCATCAAACGGGGTTCCGGTGAAAAACCCAACTTCCCCAAAGTTATGTCTTACAATTTTCGTGCAATATAAGACCTTAGCCCAAAAAAAAAAACGTTACGATTTTTCCCCTCATCCCCCTTCTCGGGGTTTTTTTTAAAAACACTTTTATATTGCTACTAATAATAATTAGGTCTATTTTCCTGGTTCGAGCCTCAATTTTTATTTAATTATTTAACATATGCTTAAACGTTTCTTTTATATATATATATATATATATATATATATATATATATATATATATATATATATATATATATATATATATATATATATATATATATATATATATAATTATCATCGGGGGGTTAACCCCTTACTACGTATACAGAATAATTCAACAACCACTATATTTTTAATAAACTAACGGCTCGCTCCTTTTAAAATTAAACGACGTTTCTATATTTAACTAACATCATCATCATCAGGGGGTTTTTTAATAACGCCATATGTTGTTACGTAATAATTCGGCAGCGGCCATACTTTTAATAATTAAATGTATATGTTCTATAAACAACGTTTCTATATTTAAACACAGTCATCATCGGGGTATTACACAGGTCTTAAGAGCAGGGCCCCACGTGTTAGTTTTTGACAAGTGACAGTTGACAGGCGCCATTTTTTTTAGCACATACGTAAGGTAGTAGTACACGTAAGCTAATATACCGCGTGGTTTTGCAGGCTCCGTTATTTTTTCAAAGCACAGTGCTAGCCTAATATTCCTAATGTACTCTACACGTTTTTTTAACAATACATTTTAACTTGATATGGCTGCATGGTTTAAGGCGTTGGAACCAGAAGCAATAGGACGACGGGCACTAGGTGGTTCAAATCCCCCGGCTTTTTTTTTTTAAATTTGCCCGATGA
Source organism: Listronotus oregonensis (assembly GCA_019359885.1). NCBI lineage: Eukaryota > Metazoa > Arthropoda > Insecta > Coleoptera > Curculionidae > Listronotus > Listronotus oregonensis. The sequence continues at coordinate 3,929 of JAHBCN010003409.1, read as the reverse complement.
CGTCGAGATCCAAGATGGCTACCAACAGCTGATGACGTTTGACATTTGACAGGTAACATAAATATAGTTAGGTTAAGATTCCTAATTACATAATGGTGTAGTGCCCCCTTAGGGCCCAGGTCTGGGGGGGGGGCCCCACGTTAACGCCGGGCCTGGGCTTAAGCGGGGGCCCCCATAGCGGCGCCCTAAGATGTTGCTAAAGCCAAAGGTAGCCCCGATGTTGCTAACGCCAGATGTTGCTACCCCGTGGTAGCTAACGACGATGTTGCTAGCCCGGGTAGCTAACGCCGATGTTGCTAGCGCCAGTGGTGCTATGAAGCTTTCAGGGTTTTAATTCTTCTTCTTGGGGCAAGGGGGATGCCTACTTAAAGGACGGGAGAAACGAGCCAAATATCAGGATCTACTTGACAAACTTCAGGCTCTATCCGGAGTATAAGGGCGATTGGTTGTCCAAAGTCCAAGGCAAAAAGGGAAAAATGTTTTGGGGGGAGCTGAAGTGTATTCCCGCATGTCAACATTCACCCAACAACTGGTGATGAAAATGCAAAATCTGTTGTACTTGGGCCCCTTCGTTTACTGAGGCAAATGAATTTGGCCGAAGATCACGACCGAGCGGACGCGAGGAGTGGTTTTCGATACGGATGGCCTTCCGCTGCCCCATGGGGTGGGACCATGGGATACGTCATGTCGGATCTTTCTAAATAATAATAATAAAGTAAAAAAATGGATACGATAAATTTTATACATTTGAATCTAAGGACTGTAATTTTTAAATCGAACTATCAAATAATAATTTTCATATTTTAAAAACAGTAATCTTTTCAGACTAGTGGGGGTGCCACCCCCCGGCACCCCCTGTGCGCACGCCTATGGTCATAATTATCTTTCAGTTTTAAAAAGCAGGGAAAAATTTATTTACTTAAAAAATTGCTACATTTTACCTATCGGACCCAAACCAGGCACGATTTAGGGGCATGAAAATGAGCATTTTTCGTTCCTATATTTATTTTTAAGGTTAGGTTTCCCACCTATACAAAAAAAAGGCATGAGACCTCCCTTTTTTTCATTCATTTAAAATCAAAAAAAAAAAAAACTACCCAATTTAATAAAAACACTTAGGTAAAAAATGGTTCAGGTTTTTATTGAAAAATCTCAGTTTTTTAAAATACTGAAATCTAAAATTACACCAAATTCTATCCCCGTTTTTTTTTTTTGTTTTAAGTGGCCAATTTTGTAGTATTAATAAAAAAAAAACATTTACACATAACTGTCTTTTTTTTTTCCTGTCCTCATTTTTCCCTCCTCATAATTCCCGTCCATTTTTTTTAATATTTTATTAGATTTTTTTTAAAAACGAGTAAATAAAAAAATATTACAACAGTTAAGTATTTATTTTTCTAGAATTAAGTCTATACAATAAAACATTATTTGTATGTTTTTTTTTGTATTTATGCAAATTTTAACACCAACTCTTGAAGTTGTATTTGTTTTAATATTGTTATATCTTGTAAAGGTACTTCATTGGCACTGGATTTTATTATTTGGCTTCTAGTGTTAATTGTACTACAAAATGATGTTTCTGGTAAAGATAACATCTGGGCTATTTTAGTTTGATTTTCCATCGATAATTCTACATATCCCTCTGCAACGCTGCTGGATTTCCATCCGCCTAGCCGCTTTAGATGCCAAAGATCAGCTTCATTGTCAGCTAATATCATAGCAACTGTACGTCCGAATAAGTGACCAGTAAAGTCTCCACTCCGGGAAGCTTTAAGAAAGTAGAGATTTTTTTAGGAAAGCCTGAGTATGCAATTTTCCATATTTCCATTGTAAAAAAAGACGTTCGTTTTAAACTTATTTAGGCAAATTCACATATATTTTGGCGAATTTTACCCAGTTTTGATCCACTATTAGAAAAGATCGACTTTTGTAGGTCTTGGTGTCAGGTATTTTAATTGCAATCTTTTGTTTGGGGATAGTAACGTAAGTTGTCTTCATTTTAAAAATTTCATCGCTCCGTCGTGTTGGTTTGGTTTAGATTTATTGTTAAACAATAATTTAAAAACCACCTCAATAAACAAAAATTCCTCAAAAGCTTTGTTTTAAAATCCCGAATGTTCTGCCTTGAAAAACACTCGACTTCGAAGGTTTAAAACCAACATCTTGGCGTTTAGGAATTCCTGCAGCTTTGCGTGTTTGGAGATGTCAATCTTTTCCTTGAGTTGTATCATTGATTTTATCATGCTGTAAGTAGCCCATAACGTCGTTGGTTTTTTTTTGTTTTGCCATTTAGCCAAAACACTCTAGCAAAATTGTTTTTAATTTAGGATGTTTTAATTTATTTTAAGTGCACCGGTTTTGGTCTACGTGATAGGCTTTTTCGTATCTCACCCTGCTTTTAGTTGGCAATAAGCTTTTTTCAATTTATTCCGCCGCTCATTTTGGTTCCTGTGGAGTACGGCTTATAGATTCCTCGCTATCTGATATCATATTTTACAAAAAATGGACAAAATCTTGGCACTAAACCGTCTGTTAACTAAGTTAAAGGAGTTGTTAGAATTCTTTGTTGATTTTAATGATTTTTTGTTTATAACATAACAACCGTTAATAACTTAATGTTTAAGTTTTTTTTTTAAATTGAGGACAACTACATATAACTTTATTAAAAAAGTTGTCACGAAATATTTGGTACTTTTTTTTCAAGAAATATGGTTAAAAATAAAATAGTATTCTATCCTCGACAGGAAATTGAATTACTGTCTCGAGATTTGGTTTATCTTTTCACAGTAACAATTAACTATCCATCTCGGATTTTAATATACTACAGTAAAACTTGTGTTAAGGGACACACTTTTATATCGGACACCTGTGTTATCGACCACTTTTAAGCTAACAAAAGTCTGCTTAATAGGAAATCCTGTATATAAAAACCCGTAGATAATGGACACCCTTATAAAACAGCCACGGCCACACAAACCTCAATTTTTTTACTTACTTCAGGTAAATCAACCTTTTTATATTGGCCGGAAATTCTTTGGACTGATTTGTATTTTATTATTTTATGATTATATTCTGCAAATTTTAAAGGTGAAGATACCCAACAATAATATTTATGGCCATGTTTAAATAGGGGATTATCTTCACATTATATTTTTAGTTTTGTCTTCTTCTTCTAATCATGTCCCCAAAACGAAATCGTTTGTCACTAACGAAAAAATTGATGTTATCGCGAAAAGTACGCTGTGGGTTTGCGAAAACTGGCTGAAAAGTTTGGTGTTGGAAAATCCCAAATATATGATGTTATCATAAATAAAGCTAAACTAAATCAAATGTTTAAAGAAGGTGTTAATTTGGATCAAAAGAGAAAATTCCAGAAGTCGGGAGGATTGGCAGTAGATCAAGTTAACCACAATTGGTTCTGCAAAGCAAGAGGTAAAAATGTTCCAATATCTGGACCCTTAATTAAACAAAAAGCACTTGAGGAAGGAAGCAATTTCAAAGTGGAAAATTTTGTAGCCTCGAATAATTGAACAAATGTTACCTGGCAATACTGGCCACCCTTCTATATAGGCCAATTATTCCTAATTTTATGATGGCCGTTATAGACAAGTTTTATTGAGAGAGTGGTACAAATTTGTGGACACAACTGGGTTTAGTTTTAGATCTCAGTTCTTTAAGAGACCAAGATTTTTTGGTAGGTATGTGGCCCTGTGTATAATAGTCACTGTGCAAAAAGTTCTTCATTTTTTTCCCCAAAAATATCAAAAATATCAGTTTTTGCACATAGTAAATAAAATTAAATCCCCAAGTTTATGTCGAAAACACCTTAATTATTTTCCATACATTTTTTTCCAATGATCATTTTAAAGCATTAAAAAAGATGAAAAAGCGTGAACACGGCCGGGATTGGGATTTCCCTTTTAATCTTT